>JBBBDQ010002263.1:845000-910000 GCA_037127315.1 Ascarosepion bandense | reverse complement strand
TTCTCCTTTGGAGTCTGTCGAGAACACTGAGATGAACAGCAGGTGTGCCTGATCATATATGACAGCAATAGTCTATCCACGGACGGATGGTTGATTTGTATATGTGCAAGATGTTTCAGGAGGAAAAAACTTCCTGGCCCGACACAGTGATTCAAATTTCCGAGCAGTGGATTTAGCTATTGACTCAATGTAATGGATTCCACTTGAGGTCGGAAGATAGTGTATAGCTAATTATTTGATGGCTTTAAATAACATGTAAATAGTTGATAAACCATAAAAATAAATAAATCAATCAATCTTGGTATGTTGAACGAATTCAATCCATGAGAGTTCATGGTGTTTCCGCATCTCGTTGCATAAGAAATATTTCACATCAGTTTTTTTAAAAATCATTTCACCCCAAGCAAGGCATTCTACTGCCACTGTTGTGCAGGGGGTTACATAGTGGAAAGTGATGAGAAAGAGTGGTTAGTTATAGGAAATGTAAGGAGGAGGGTAATAGACGGATGAGGATACCGAGAATGAGGTTGGGGTGGATGGCAAGAGAGTTTGAGAGAATGGATGCGAGTTAGTGTAATAAGAGGTGTCTATTGACCTTACATTTAAATTCCTGGAGATTGTAGCTATCAGGTAAGCAAGTATATGGAAGGGAATTCCACAGGCGGGAAGTGCGAGAAAAGAAGCTATTAGAGTAGAAATTGCGGTTACATTTTATCGGTTTCACTGTAAAAGGGTGGGACATAGTTGCTAATCTAGTAGTTCGTGTAAATTCATACCTACGGGGCACTGGTGATTTAAGTTCATCGGAGCAGAGGCCGTGAAAGTATTTATAGAAGAGGCACAGGGAAGCCACTCACGTCGGTGAGAGAGTGACTGCAGCCGGGCTGCAAGTCGGTATCAATCACATTACAGATTCTCCGTTGGATATTATCAAGAACCCCGAAGTGAATAGCAGTGGCACCCGACCAGATGTGGCAGCAGTATTCAATACACGGGCGGATGGTAGATTTATATATGTGCAGGATGAACTCAGACGGGAAAAACTTCCTGCCCCTCCCTGCAAAAAGAACAGACTTTCATAGCTGTAAATATTCGTAAATAATATTGGTTCGCTGTAGTTTGGAACTTGGGGGTAAAATGTTATTTTTGACGGTGAGGATAGCCGTTTAAAATTTTGTATAATAGATAGTTAGTTCCTTTTTTTTTGGTTTAAGTCGACGGGAGTTGCGTATTTTCGAATTTCAGAAGATGACATGAAAAAATTACATAACAAAATTACACATAATACCTTGACTGTCATATTTAATGAAGCCAGCATATATATATATATATATATATATATATATATATATATACACGAGAAAAAATCGCAAGATCGCCAAGACCTACCGCGGTTTCGCACAACGGCTCGTCAGCCGTTGTGCGAAACCGCGGTAGGTCTTGGCGATCTTGCGATTTTTTCTCGTGTGTTTTTGCTCTACGTCACTGCCTCTTGGTTAATCCTTTTTGGTTAGTTTTGTATCGAGCACTTTTTTTTCTTATTGGTTCGTTCCGTTTGAGGGTTTTTTTTCTTTGCTGTGAAGTACTGTATGTATTGTCGGTGCTCCGCAGTTTTCTTTTTTCCCCCCTCATTGTCCAAAGCTTTATAGCGGCGGACGATAACGGAATTAGATTCTGCCGGTTGTTCGTGGTCCTAAAAAATTACTTGTATAAGATTTTAAGATTTGGATACGTACAGAGTCGATTTTATATATATATATATATATATATATATATATATATATTAAAAATCGTCTGAATGACACCACTCATGGTAGAAACATGGGTAGCCAAATAACTTGTTTAAAAATGGAAAATATTTAAAATTTCTGCAATATAATAACACTTTTTAATACAAATTTGTACTGGTCTAACCCTATTATGACCAAAAACTAAGTATTAAGCAATCAATATCTATATAGATATATATATTTGGGAGATACGCAGAAGCAGCATTAAGTCTGTAGGCTGACACCTAGTTATTAGATGAATTTAGATCATATTATAATGTGCGATTTTTGTGATTAATATTCGGCACTGATAAATTTAATTGACAAGAAAGAAACTTATATTGAACAATAAATATTTGTAGTGTCAAATGAATGTTTTTCTTCATCATTAGGTGATGGAATTCTTGATGGACGTGTCTGTGCATATGTTTATTTCGATAAGTGTGAAGAGACGAATATGGGAAAAAGTGAGTTTTAGGCTTTGCCAAACTTCTATGGTATTTATTTGCTATTATCAAGTAGTTAGAAAAAACAACACTATTTACATTATTCGGATTATTGTTCTCATCTTTGTTGCCATTTATACGACGGTTCGGCCGTTGTACGCTCCGGCCTTCTTCAGGTGCTAGGAATTTTGAGCCGAACCCTTTATTACGATCACTGGTGTATATCATTCACATTTCTTATGCAAAGCCTCTTTTCGTAGTCATGGGTTATCTTCCTCTAACCCGAATCTCTAAGTTACTTGTTCACCACAGCTGTAGCCTGGTATGGAGCATGGGTCAAGTCACTGAAACTAACGAACGGCTATATTCACTGGGTCATGTGTCCTTAAGGACAATAACAACTTTTAAACTTAATGTTCAGTAACCATTTTTTACCAAACCGGCTGGACACACACAGGTAATAATAAAAATGGCAGCATCATTAACGTATTTCAAAGAAAGACAAACAACATTCTTTATCAAGATGGAATCACAGAACTTTTTTGAGTGCCAAATAATGTCACTTCAGTCTGATACCAATTTCATTTTACTTCTTTCTTTTCTATGATTTTACATTTTGCCGATCAATTTTCTTGATTTAATTCTAATATATTCTTCCATTGATTCTACAGATTTTCATATGAATTGTTTGATTCTTTTAGATTCTTTCAAATAAACCAGTTTACAGAAATGTACGCATAATAATTAAATTACAATTTTTCCATTTTTAATGTGTTCCTTAAAAAGTCCTCTTATATTTTGTCTTTTCATTAAACCTGCCCGAATAATTTTAAGTGTTCAAGGGCAATTAGAATTTGAAATTAACCAAAATGCAATTTGTGAGATTTCGTCTTTTTTTCTTCCATATTCCTCGTTTGTGTTTGGAAGTGTGACTTTCAAAGATAGCAGATTTATGTCTATGATTATAAAAACCAATATTTACTTCCATGTTATAATTAATGATTGATTACTTGCAGTCGGCTGAAATAAAGCCAGAGTTGCATTTCGCTTGGCGAATTTGTTCTTTCTTACGATTTTCTACTGGAGATTAAATATTTCTCTTTGCCATTGTGTGACCTCTGATAAATCGTGGGTGGGGTCACCATTACACGAGAGATTCTCTTTTTTTCACTCAGTTCTAAATCTTTTACCACAGGATTTTATATTTCGGAACAAGTACGAATCTATTTGCTGAATCTAACTGATTGTCTCTTGATAGCGAGAATAGTTTTCCGCAACACCAAAGTTGATATAAGATTCTTGTCAGCAAAAGCTGCAAACCCAAGACGTGAGAAATTGCTAATTTGGTTTATTGCTATATCTTTTCTCATTTATGTCGAATTCTTTTGTCTTGAAATTTTGTGTGGAAATAACTTTGTACCAACATTATCTGCTGGCTAACACAGTTGGCATGAAACAGAAACCTAGGAATATTCAAAATGCCTAGCAGGATTCTGTTCTCAGAAATGTCTCATGTTAAAAATGAAATTACCACAATTAATAAAAGTAAATTATCGTTATCGGGTAACGAGAAAAGGACAAAAATAAGCAAATAAATGAAGGCCAATCAAAACAAAAACAAAAATGAGTGTATTTGATCGAACATATGACACAAACATGGACTGGAATCCAGTTATCCAGCGACTGGATCTTTTTTTTTCTTTTAATCATATCACCCCGAGCAAAGCGGCAACGCCACTGAAGAGCAGGGGACCAGAGTGAAAAGATTGGAAAAGATAAAGCCGGAAACCACATCCTAAGCAGGAAACAAGGGATGAGCCTCTTCACCTGTTCAATAGACGTGGGTGGAGTGTGAACCGGGCAATAGTTTAGTCTATCTACTCCAATTGAAGTAAAGAAAAAAATTATAATCTTCTGCTCAGTCAGTCATGTCTCTTTCGTCATTATCCCGCAGTAAGTTGCCATTGCTTTCTGCGGTAGAATGGTTGTCGACCAAGACTGTAGAACCCAATCTGTCCTATTATTTAACCCATAACTGGAGGGAAGAGACGGATTAATACCTTTCCCAAGGATATTTGCGCGTAAGTGAATGCAAGGAATTCAATCAGCATTTGAAATTCTGCTTTTGTTTCGTTTCAGTTCATGTTTGCTTTCATTAGCAGCAATTTATGGAATAATTTAGATGAGGGGTGGGATTTATTAAGTAAATATGTTTTTCATCTACTCAACCAATTACAAGCATAATGACAAAGTTTTGATTGCTTTATTTTGGGTCTCATGTCTCTTCAGAACTTGGGGGATCAAGGCTGTTTACTATTTTGTAGCTCTTAGTAATGCTTGTCTTTTTTACTGTCCCCACTCCCTGTTCTGATTACCATTTACAAATATTTTCTCTGTCCTTTTTACCTTCTGTTCTGTGAGTGCCAAATTTTCTAAGCCTTCTTTCCTCGTTATGTATCCTAGAATTTTTAACTATTTTTTTTTGTTTTTAAATTTGTGTCCTTTTTGTTTTCCCTTTTTAAAATATTCTCCAGTCTCACAATTTCCATCTGTAGAATCCCCAGCATTAAAACCACATTTTTATTCTCTGAGGAAATTGACCATCATTCACTGGCAGAAAAGAAGATTTTTATTACATATCACTTTTGTTTCTTTAATATTTTCTTGAGTTTCTGGAATATATCTTTTGCTATTCCAATGCACTTTGGATTTCGGTGTCACATTTTCCATCGCCTGTTAAAACAATTTTCACTGATTTGAACTTCTGTATTTGTTTGATTTTGTCGACTTCATGGTTCGCATGTTGGGCACTTTTCTTGCTGCTAATCATGTCTTCTTAAAATTGATGGTTTGTCATTTCTTCTCAATTTAGTGAAAAATGGAACACTCATGCTTATATTTTAATACTGACTGTATTCCAACCCAGTACACGTAGACAAGCACGATCGACTGACTTTACAGTATCTTGAACCAAACTCACCGCTTTGCTGTCGTCATTTGTTGCATGAATGCCCTAAGTAAGGAAATAGTTTTATGAGTAAATAGCAAATCATTATTTGACAGCCTTGACGCTCACTCCACGAATTACAAATCAGGAGCAAAGTCATTGTCTGGATGAAGAAATTAATGTCAAAACTACTGAGAGAATTGCGCTCTTTGTACGTACGATAAAAATGTGTTGATAACGATTTTCTAAGAGAAATACATTGAAAAATTATGCAAAAACATCAAATGCCATTTATTAGGAGTAAAGGTGAAGATTACTGATAGTTTTGGATTACTATATATCTAAGAGAATGCTGAACATTTTCGGTCCGACCTAGAAAGAATTTTATATAAAATTGGTTATATTTGGTTAAATTTTGAGGAGTCGATCAGGACGAGAACTCTCCAGTACCATCGCGTATTACATAAATTTAACGCTAATGCTTGTTATTATTATTATTATTATTATTATTATTATTATTATTATTATTATTATTATTTTGTCATTTTTAATCATATTTCTATTTCTGCTATGCTCACACTACCTGCCAAGTCTGCGGGAAGACCTAAGTTAGGTTGTGGTGTGTTGTTATGGCCCCATTTCATGTTTTTTCTATCTCCCCTAACATCCCTAGCGTTACATAGACAAAGTTCTCCTTAGTGTGTGGGCTGTACTTAATAAGACAATTGTTTGTATATCTCTTAGGCTGGGGTTTCCAGTGATTCTTTCAATGTGTTGTTTTGTTCCATTTTTTATCATTCCAAGTGCACCTACTATTCTTGTTTTCGATTTCCATATATTTCTATTTCAATTTCCAGGTCCTTATACTTTGACAGTTTTTCGAATTCCTATGTTAAAATCCGCTGGACAAGCCATATCAATTAATAGGCAATTTTTTTCTTTCTGGTTTTTAACAATAATGTCCGGTCTATTTGCTTCAATTTTTCTGTCTGTGTAGATGGTGTAATCCCATAGAATGGTGATGTTCATACCAGTGTTAGTTTACATATTTTCCATATTGTTTGCACATTGTCCAATGCAAATATTGCCCCGCTCTATCGTGATAATTTTTATATTCATTTGGGGCAAGTACGTTGTGGTGCAGTGGATATCGGCTTGGAACGAGAAATCGGAGAGCCGAGTTCGAATTCCAGTTGAATTCTTTGCATTCACTTACGCGCAAATACCCTTCTCTTCCCTCCAGTTATGGATTAAATAACTGGACAAATTGGGTTCTATAACCTTGGTTGGCAACCAGTCTACCACAGAAAGCAATGGCAACCTACTGCGGGATAATCATTTCCCCAGTCAGTAATGTCTCTTTCGAGACATGATCGCCTAAGCGTTTATCACGTATGGCACTTAACTGACTGACAGAACATCCTGAGATTAAATAGCCTATTGTTTCTTGATATTTATCACAGATCCTGCATTTTGGATCCACATTATTATGTGTAATATTTGCCTGAAAGTTCCTGGTGAAAAGGCTTTGGTCTTGCGCTGCAAGAATAAAGCCTTCAGTCTCAGACTTTAATCCAGATGCACGTAACCATCGATGAGTATTAACTTTATCAACATTGGATTTATTAGAACGTTCTGGATATTGGCCATGCAAAGGTTTGTCTTGCCAACGTTGTTTCATCTGTTCAAGAGCTTTGTACTTGACTTTCTTTTTTATATTTATTGCTGCAATACTTGATTCTTGGCATCTGTTTTGCTTTTCTATCAAATCTACTAAATTTAAATCTTGTTTGTATTTACTGCCTTCTTTCATTATTGAATATTTTTTCTTTCTGTTATCATGTTGTTTAACTAATTGTATCATCCAGTCCTTTGTTGTTTCTATGTATGTTAGTAAGCCAATAGTTGTTGTCTTGTATGTGAATTCTAGCTGAATAAGACCTCTTCCACCTTCTTTACGGTCTACATCAGCTTTTGGATGATGCATCTTATGCTTAGAAAGAAGTTTTCTTGTTTTAGAATCCATTAGCCTGATGTCGTTTAGAGTTCAGTTCAAGACGTTGAAACTATATTGAACCACTGGTATGGGAAGGCTAGTAATTACCATAATTCTGTTCTGAGAATTCAATTCAGTTTTTAATATCATTCGTAGCCTTCTATAGTACTCTTTACGCACTATTTCTTTCATTTTTTATAGTGAATCTTTTCAATCTCATTTACACTTTGGTATTTATAAGCTTCTTCTGGCTCTAAATCTTTTTTTGTTATAGTAGGGTCTAAGCTAATTGAGGATGTTATAACGATTCTCGTAAAACTGTAGTTTTAGCACATTTATTCAAATTGAATTTCATTCCAATGTCTTCACTGAAGCATTTTACAGTTTGCAGAAGACCTTCCAGCTTATTATCATTCTTAGCATACAACTTTAAGTCATCCATGTAAAATAGGTGGCTTAGTTTCTTTTGGGCTATTTTATAACCACATTCTGTCTTTTTAAGTTGACTGGTTAATGCTATTAATGATATGCAAAATTGTAAAGGAGACATAGAGTCACCTTGAAATATACATCTTTTGATGTTTATTTCACCAAACTTATAAGTTCTATTTATATGATTGAGATAAAGGGTTGTTTTCCTTATCGAAATACATTGTTTGATGAAATTGATGATGACGGCTGATACCTTGTGCATGTTTAAAGTATTTAAGATCCGGGAATGTGGTACACTTTTGAATGCCTTACGATAATCTATCCAAGCAGTACTAAGATTTTTCTTTGCATTGAAGCAATTGTCTAAGTTTGATGCTTAATTAATTCAATAAACAAAATATTATGGTATGTAATTACGGACACCATCCACGCACGGATACATAGACACATACATGCATATAGAGATAAACACAAACAGACACATTTGTTCTTTTGAAGAGTGTCTCTAGGATCAAAATAACAAATTGTTTTTATTCTTATCAATGAACCCCCCCCCCCCAAACTCACACCCACGGCTCCAGATACTGACTTGATGAGTTTTTCATATCTTTTTTTAATTCAATTTTTCTTCAAACAACAAATGCAATTATTTTAATCTTGTGATCATCTTACTTGAAATATGAGCGGGTGTTGAATATTTTTTATTTAAATCCACATTGCGAGATCTAGAAAAAAAAGGACCAAACGTTGCAATGAAAGAAATATTTCTTAATCAAGCAAAAGTTTTCATCACTACTTTCGTAAGAGATAACCGCACAAAATTGATCATCGTTCTTGTCTTGTTTGCAAAAAAAAAAAAAAAAAAAAAAAAAGAAAGAAAAACATTGTTGCGTTAACACTTGTTTTCATTGTTGTTATTTTAGTATAGGTACCTCCACTTTTCAGCTTAAATTTTCGATACCTAATTTTAAAATGAAAAAAATTCTAGAAGATTTCATTCTAAGTTTAATTAAAAGCTTAATGATTAAATTTGTTATTTCCATTAAGTAAAAACTTCTGCTGTATTTCAGATAGAATGGAATGTCACATTTAATTTCGATTTCTTACATTTTCTTAAAAGCGGCCATTTTCTTAATTTTAAGAAATTTGTAAACAAACAAAAATTCATTGATTTTAAAAATATTTCAAAAGATTTCTGACACTTTATTTTAGTAAAATTAGAAAATTGAAAGTTAAATTAAGCTGATTTAAAAATATTACTTACTTATAGCTTAAAAAATAATATACAACAAATTATTAACGATTGGTCGTGTTCATCTGATCGAATGTTTGACGGACTGTTGACTGATTAGGCGATGAGAGATTATACGCATGACTAAAAACGACAATTTTCATAAATCTAAGTGAAGGGACAAAACTCTTAAATTACGTAATCTTTTCAAAATAATGACAATTTCAATCTACCATACATGAAAATAAGGTAAAAATAAAATAAATTAAATTTTTTTAAAAAAATACAAAAGCGTAACTACGTTCGTTAAGCTTTGCAATTTTGGACTCGTAAATTTTGTTTCCACTTAATTACTATATCACATCCATTAAAAACCCCAATATAGAATTTTGCACGATTTTAAACTATTATAATTAGAATGTAAAAAAAAAGGAAATGAAAAAATTCTTGTAAAAATTCATTATTCATCAGAAAAATTTTATTTTTTCATAATATCCTTAATATTACTTATGTACAAAAACAATTAAAAGCTTATCTAATTAAGTCATGTCATAGTTTTATTGGATTTCATTATTTTTCAATTCAGAGCAGATTTTCGATTAAATAGTACAAATTTGAAAAAAAAGTAGGTGATTTAAAATCTCCAATGACTCCTACTTTTAACAAAAACAGAAAAAAAAGTTAATTTCAACAAATAGGAAGGTTCTGTGCAAAGATTTAATGAAATTAAGTAAGTGAGGAGTAACACATTTAAGAAACTTATTTTTTACGAATATTTTCTAAAAAAAACATTTCCAAACTAATTTCATTCATTTGTTAATATGTTCTGAAAATTTCATTAAAATCGGACAATTATTTGATTTTTACAAGAATTTTCAAATAACGGAAAAAAGCACAAACAAAATCAATGTTAAACGACACAAAGAAAACAAACATTTTAACCAAAATTTCGAACGTGTTAGAAAGGATTAAAAAAAATCAAAAAATAATTTAAAAAATCTTTGATCTTTCCTCTTAATAATAACATCAACATTTTGACGATAAAACTTTATTTTATAGCTTGAGGCCTTTTTCATTACGCTATGCTGTTTTTTTCGCGAATTAGTGGAGGTACCTATTTTACTGCTCCTCTAATTTGATGGCATTGTCTGTAAACAACAACAGCAACAAATCAACATCGGGTATTCTTTTTGGTCTGCATGTCATCACTATTCGCAACTGGACGCGCATAGATTTTAGTAATCAGTGTAGCCTTAACCAATATGTCCCTAAAGAGCAAATGCAAGACGAGCCGTTTGAATTCAAATGTTAAATGTCTTGGCGATCGTTTTTCAAAAAGATAAATTATTTACCGCTGGAGATTTAGGAAATATTTATTGCTTTTGTTTAACAATCAGTCGTTACTTTCATTAAGGACAAGTAGGACTGAGAAATTTAGGTTAACAGGTTCAGTAGGCCCAGATTTCAAGACCAAAGAGCGTTCTTGGCAGAGAGTAAATGGAAATAAAATTCAGTTTTCGACGTCCTAAGTTCTTACTTGGATTTGAACCCTTTTCGACTTGTTTTTATATTTAGAATTTCCTTAAATCACTGTGAACGGGATAATTAAGTAGCGTTATCTGAACATTTAGTTAAGCTCCAATCTTGTCATTCATGGCAATCATTTTTTTAAACATTAATACTTATAATCGGTTTTGCGTTGTCTTTTGGAAATGCTTTTATTGAAGAGAATTAATCAATATTTTGAACAAACTTTTGTGTGAATCGCTCGGAAAGTTTTGGCATCACGTGATGTCTTATCTTTTATAGATTGTTCGGATTTGGGCAAGGAGGAAACACTTCACTTCATCTTGTCAATGGAAAATAGAATGGAAGCCATTTTCCTATTCAGTATGTTTTAGTAAGTACAGCAAAGTAAAGCTAGATAGGGAAAATGAACGACAGACGAATGTAATATGTCACTCTTTCAAAAGGGGAAAGCCATCCTGCTTAGAAAAAAAACGGTATTCAGAATTCCGACTTTTATTTAACCTCAGAGCTCTGTTATCGATGAGAAATGCTGAAGTGGCCCAGCCGAAAGACAAGTTAATAACTCAGTTGATTAAGATAATTTATGTCTGAAAACATGTTTTCCTATCAGTGGAGGCTAATCCACCCAAAATGAAGATCAGATGCTTTGCTAATCTGTGAACATATTCATTGTTGTCGAAAATTAAGTTGATGTTCATTAAACAATTAGAAACTATTTGAATAAATGAAAAAACCTACAGCGTTTGATTGGAAATCGAAGCTTGTTAAATTAGTGTGGGATACCTAGTTTCCTCTCTTATATATTCTTCTTATTTGACTGTCGACGTATGTCAGTTACGAAGATATTTTGTCAATATATCTATCGATAGAACAGAACAGAAACAAGTGAATTTATTTCATTCTTAAGGGTTAAAATAAAATGCCGTAGGCAGAATTCGAATTCGTTCCTTGGGACGTTTTCCTTCTGGAGAAGCACGATCAAAATGTTCGCGAAATACGAGTTGTTTTCCTGCTTCTTCTTTCATCGACTGTGTTTAATATAAGTCTTTTGTCTTTACGATTTTTCTTCAGTCTGTATTTGTTAGATTTAAACGAAAAATTCACACAAACTTACATTTGTAGAACAGTGACCGAGAAACAAACTCGTAAGCAAGAGTCTGTAATATCATCACAGATATTTGCACTGCCGGACAAAATCAAAAACAAATTGATGATCTTGAATCGAAGCTTGGTTTTTATTCCAATCTCCAAATTTCGTTAATGTTTATTCAAGTGAAAAATTTGATGATTTTTTCATCTTGATTTATTTATCAGCAATGACACACCCAATGGCGTGGCTTTGTTTTCAATTGAATTTTCAATAGATTAAAATATTTCTTTTGAAAGAAAAACTTTACTAAGTTCCGGGATCATTTAAAAAATTATAGTTAAAAGTGAAATTATCATCCTTTTAATTAACCCATAATTTCGCTGAAATATTAATTTAAATTAACGATTTTAAAAATCACAGTTAAAAGTAGAATTAACCCTGTGTGTTGCCAAGGAAATATCAAATACCTGAAAGTTAGAACCAGTTTTTATTAATTAGAGTTGCGCTGTAATTTCCTGAAAATTTAATAAAGTCAATCTTTTTATTTTATGATTTTGTTTTAATCGTTTCGATTCTGAAGTCATCATATTTTTTCATATTTTTTTCAAGACATAATTCAGCCAACAGAACAGTGATGGCTTTCATTTGATGCTCATTTCGGATTTTAACAAACGTGAATCACCGCTTCAATTAAGTTGCATTTAAAAACATGCACATATTATAAAGTTACTTCTATACTCATACTAGTAGTATGGCCCGGCGTTGCTCGGGTGTAATGAAAGCTTTAAAACTAATCCATGATTCTGGAACTCAGACTCTTTGGACGTTGGCACGAAAGACTAAAAAGCAATAGTTGTTTCCAGTTAAAACGAAACCGTAGACTGAAAGAAAAATGAATGGATGTAAGTCAAATTTTGATTTTCTGGTATCGATACCAAATTTTCTGCACTATTGTAAGAACTGCAACCTTGAAACTTTTGAATATCGTTTCTTATGTCTTTGTCTATGCGTGTATCAAATTTGATTAAAATCGGATCACTCCTTCTATAACCCGATTTTTTCGATTATCGATTTTCGATATTTATCGAGGGTACCTCGACACAAAATCTAACTAAGAACACTTACAGACACTTATAGTACGACTGTGTAAATTTTCAAGAAAATCGGTTCAGCCGTTTCGGAGTCTATAGGTAACGGACACACACACAGAGACACACACACACACACAGACAAAGTTCCATTTATATATAATATAAATAAATAAGTTTAGATAATAATAGCACACTACATACTGTATTAAACACCAAAACTTTATAGCTATTAAGTATGTTATAATAATATGTATATATATATTATAAAGTTACCTCTATACTTATATATATATATATATATATATATATATATATATAATAAAGTCAATAAAGACGGAAGCTGATGATGGTTTGCCGGAAATAGGCCTACACTTCCGATTTACCATGAAATAACGTGTCTACCTTAATTTTTTTTACATTTGCTCTATATGTATTTATATACATCTATATTTAGAGCTCTCTTAGAGAGTTATCCTACCACTGTATGTACAGGACACTCCCTTGGATTCTTTTATGCCCACACTACATGCTGATATATATATATATATATATATATATATATATATATACTACAGGCTAAAATTATTTGGCCACCCTAGTGTTTTAAAAAAATTTAGTATTTCATACTATTTTTTACTACTTTATTGCCAAGTAAATAATTGTAAAGGAAAATAGAATGGTTCTTTTGTTAATATTGCATAATAACATGTGCATCAAATGAATTTATAAATATTTAATAATTACCAATATTGCAGTTTCATCAATGAAAGAATGAAGAAAGTTTAAGATGATTTGGACGAGTTCATCTTTGCTTCCTTGCTTTGTAAAATTTTGCAAAGTAATAATAACAGAAGAACCATTCTATTTTTATTTAGAATTATTCACTTGGCAATAAATACTAAAAATTTCTTTAAAATAAAAAACTGGTGTGGCCTAATAATTATGCCCGGTACATATATAATAATAATAATAATAATAATAATAATATATATATATATATATATATATATATATATATATATAGTGACACGCATAAGTATTGGAAAATAAAACATGTTATTTTCTGTTATCACTCTAGTTTATTTTCGCTATTTTGCCTGATATATTTGGGAAGTAATATCTCCTAAATTTGTTTTAGTTGTATGTGGAAGGAAAATTTAATACTCATGGTTGGATCCATTTTTTTTTATCAAAGTTCAAAATTACCCTATGCAAAAGTATTGGATACGTCAATTTAATATTTTTTGCTTAGCCTCTGTTTTGTTTCACTACTTCCAGTCTCTTTCTATAATTGGCCACAAGTTTTCCACACTGATCCACCGTTACTTTACCCCGTTCTTCCTTGCATAATTCCTCTAATTGCTTGATGTTTAGTGGATTCTACTTATGAACTTTAACCTTCAAAGTATTTCACAAATTCACAATTGGATTCAAGTCAGGAGACTGACTTGGCCAATTGAGAGTACTAATACCATTATTTTCAAACCATTTCTTTTTAAGTTTTGCGGTATGTTTGGGATCATTGTCATGTTGAAGCACGAAATTCCGACCAAATTCCGAAGTTGCAGATTTCTGAAGGTTTTTCTCTAGAATCTCCCTGTACGTGCCACCATTCATTCTACCATGGATAAATTGTAACTCACCAGTGCTCTTGGATGAAAAGCATTCCCACATCATAATGGAACCACCCCCTAACCTAACTGTGGTGATGGGATTGTGCTTGTTGAAGGTAGTGCCATTTTTTCGCCAGACACTTGTCGCTGTGTTTCTTCCGAATAGTTCAACTTTCGTTTCATCCGACCAGATTACTTTTCCCAAAACTTCATATCTTTCTTTTCATAAGTTTAGACAAACTTTAATCGGTCTTTGACATGTTTGTTTTCAGTAAAGGCACTTTTTTTGGCAATCTTGAATGAAAGCCTGTACGATATAGAGGTCTGCTAATGGTATCCTTACTTACATTAATTCCAGCACCTTCAAGATCAGTTTTAATTTCAGAACGAGTAATGAAGGGTTTTTTGCACATTTCTGTTGATCCACCTTGAAGTCCTTTCATTTATTTTTCTCGGTCTTCCATTTTTTGGAAGTTTTGCTGTACCGTCGCCATACTTCTTCAACTTTCTGATGATATTTCCTATTGTACTTAGTGCTAGATTCATCTCTTTGCTAATTTTTCGGGAACCTTATCCTCATTTGTGACGTTCAATGATTCTATCGCGCATTCCTCTGGAAACTTCTTTAGTTTTTGCCATTTTTAATCCTTCAATTGCAGAATGCACATCAAAGAGTCAGATGATTAGTAGCACTATCTTGTAAGCAATTGTGTGCTTCTCTAATTGGCCAGAGATAACATTCCAATAGAATCGAAAATTTAAATATTTAAATCTTTTAAAATACAAAGTTTCGATTGGAAATTTGAAAAAAATGTCATGTATTCAATACATTTGCATAAGATAATTTTGAACTTTGATAAAAAATAGATTCAACCATGAGTTTTTAATTTTCCTTCCACATACAACTAAAACAAATTTAGGAGATATTACTTACCAAATATCAGGCAAAATGGCGAACATAAACTTGAGTTATAACAGAAAATAACATGTATCCAATACTTATGCGTATCACTATATATATATATCCGAGTGAATAAGGAACGAGGAAAAGTTTACAGTGTTCAAAACATTAATTTAAAACAGTACTCGACATATAATATAGAGCTGTCAATATTTATTATATATTATATTTACAACTTTTTTTTATAGATATGCACTACAAATTGTACATTTTTTAGTGGATATCTATAAAAAAATTTGTACATGTTCTAAAACATAATTTATAATATATATATATATATATATATATATGATTTTTTCATAGTTTCTTATTGCTAATTCTCCCGTCCGTTATTGTAGCAAACTAAGCTAAGATTAGTAAAATCATGAAGAATATCTGAACTGTTGGGTGAGTTGCAGATTTCTGATTGGCGTTGCTCGTCGAGGTTTATGTAATAATGAAAATGCAAGAAATCTCAATTATTATTTTCAAGGCATGTAAACGATTAAATCGTAAGTACTAAGAAGACTACTTCAACTTCATTGGCCATTTAATATGCATTCACCTCATTTGAAATTGTCGCAGATAAAGACAAACTTATTAAATGTCTGCAGAGAACATTAATTTGTTCTCTGTAGACATTTAGACATGCAGAGGGTGAAATATTTACCATAATAATTTGTTCATTTCCTTCATGAATATTTTAAAATTAATTTACTGAAAACGATTCCATTATGAAGACAAATTTTTCTATGTGTAGAATGATATATTTAGAAATAAAAAAAATATTACTGTATAAACAGAATGATTTAATTCCGTGTTAAACGATTTGTTTCTGAATTAAGTGATTTTCTTCAGAACGGAATGATTCTCTTCTGAGTGGAATGACGTTTTTCCCAATAGAACGATTCTCTTTAGAATGGAACGATTCCTTTCCAAATGAAACAATGTCTTTCTGATTGGAAGGATTCTCTTCATATTGGAAGGATTCCCTTCTGAGTGGGACGAGGTCTTTCGGAATTAAACGATTCTATTCAGAATAAAAGGATTCACTTCTTACGGGGACGAAGTCATTCTTAATGGAGTGATTTTTTCTGACTTGATCGATTGAGCCAAGTGGAACACGATTTTTCCGAGTGGATCGATTCTCTTAAGAAAAGAACGATTCCCTTCCTAATGTAACGATGTCTTTACGAAAGGAACGATTTTCTCCATATTGTAACGTTTTACTTTCTAATGTCACAATCTTTTCCTGAATGAAACAATTCCCTTCCAAATATAACGATGTTTTTACAAACAGAATATTAAGCAGCAGCAAACCATCCATCCTTTCTTTAATCAATAATTATGAGGTCTTCACTGCTACAGCGCACAGGGTTGAGTGCTTTGCTCGCAGAATCTCCTTCAACTGCTCCCTTAAATCTGGAATATCCGCACCCTATTTCCCACCTAGAACCAAGGCTCAACTGAGCGACGTTTACATTACCCCCTCGCTGGTCTGTAACATAATTTCAAAGCTTGACCTTCATAAGCCGATCGGAGATGACGGAATCCCAGTCATCGGCTTAAAGAAGTAGGCTCTTGAAGTCTCCTTTCTCTTCTCCAAACTCTACAACTACTGTCTCTCTTGCTTTGTTTTATGCCTGCTGGAAGTCGTCTTCTGTAGTTCCTGTTTTCAAGAACTCGGGAGAACCCTCAGACCCCTCCAATTATTACCCTATCAGCCTCTTCCGAAGAGATGTGACTTCCCTCTGTCTTTTCTACAAATACTTTCACCGATTCTGCTCCAGCGAGCTTAGCTCCTTGGTGACCCCTCTGCGCAGATATACTCCAGCTACTAGACTGGCAATTAGGTCCCACTCTTTTACTGTGAAAACAATCAAGTGTAACCACAACTTCTACTTTTACAGCTTCTTTTCTCGCACTTCCCATCTGTGGAACTCTATTTCATATTCTTGCTTCCCAGATAGCTACAATCTCCAAGAGATCAACTGTCATCTCTTATCTCCTTGATTCCTATCCTTCTTCTCCCTTTACATTTTGCTCTCACGCAGCTCTCTTCACACCAATGTACCCGCCCTTCTCTTACCCATTCTCCGACACCTACTGTGATCTGTTCTCCTCTCTCTTCACTCTCCTATTATGTAACCCCCTGCGCACCAGTGGCAGTACCGCCTTAGATTTGATAGTATTACTTTTTACAGAATTTTACTGAGCCGCCATTAATAGGAACTTAGTTTCTTTCTTCAAATATCCGCATTAACAAACATGTTTCTGGTCTTTCTTTTTAATTTCCTTTTGTATCGTCAAATATTAATGCAGTCGCTTTTCTTCCTAAACTTTATTTTTGAAAATCTTTGATCATCAAATTTCATACCGTTCCCTTGTGTCACCCGCAAGTCCCTTAATAGCAAAGCTGACAATGACTTCAGTGCTGGAATATCGTCTTCTTCCTTCTTTTTCATATACTGTCAAAAAAATTCCCTTGTTCAGTAGCCTTCATTCATTGGTAATATAGGTGAGGGGGTGTGATGGATGCCTTGCAGAGCCACGTGACGTAAACCCTTGATAGAACTTAATCGGCAAGTCAAGGCAGAGAAGAGGAAGAGTCGATTGCACGCAAGTAAAACATTTCTGATGCTTGATTAACTGGAATTATAAAGGAAGAGAAGCTTTTTTTTCTTTTGCTTTGACATAACTCATCCGGTTAACCTTTATCCCGTTCCTCAATACACCCACATGCTCAGACGTATACACACGTATACGCTTACACACTCAAACACATATACTCTCACACGCATTGATACACAAATGCAATAGTCACGAACTTTAAAATCTCAACACACACTTTTTAGGAACATCGAAAGCAAAGTTTCGAAAGGAACTTGAGTGTTATGACGACTTCAGCACTCGACACGTGTGATGATAAAACACACCTATTCCTCAGATAATGGACTCTCCCTCTATATTAATAACAGTTAACAGGAAGTTAACTCGAAAAGTACTTGGGAAGTTCTTAGGAATTCTTAGAAGTTCTAGAGAGTTCTTTAGAGCTCTATTGGAGCTCAGTAGAACTACTAGGCAGTTGATATTAGTCGGCAGTTAGCCGAATAATAAGGAGTCGGCTTTCAGTGGAAGATTACCAAGTTCCTTACATTTTGGGTGCGTTAAGTCGATTAGCAACCGACATAGAACGGTTATAGCCTTCAGTGCGAAGACTACTCCACAACAGAAAGGAACTTAAGTGTTCCATTAATAGTTATGACGACTTCGGCATTCAACATATAAACCTAAAAACGACCACGTCGATATAAGTACCATGTTTACTGTTGGTTTGGTTATTAAGAGAATTTCTATAATTTAATAATCAGGGTTGTTGGTCGCTTTTTATTTTCCCGGTGCACGAATAAAAACCGAAATGCATGGTTATCAGCAAAAAGGGCAGCCCAAAATGCCAATTACAGGTGAGGGACTCAAACATCAAGCAGGTACAGAAATTTAAATATCTAGGAAGTGTTCTAACAGAAGACGGAAAGTGCGACAGTGAAATCCGAAGGTGAATGAGCATGGCGAAAGAAGCATTCCAGAAGTTGAGTAAAGTATTAAGAAATAGGACAATTTCACTAGAAACAAACAGGAGGGTACTGGATTGCTATGTGATGTCGGTTCTTCAATATGGCAGTGAATGTTGGACAATATCTTCGAAGATGAAAGAAAAGCTTAAAGCAGCTGAAATGTGGCTCTACAGAAGGATGTTGCGAATATCATGGACCGAGCATGTGAACAATGACGAGTTTATGAGTATCAGGAAGAGACAACTATAGTTCCTGGGACATGCAATGAGGAAGGAAGGCTTGGAGAACCTGATACTAACAGGCCAAATAGAGGGAAAAAGAAACAGGAGAAAGCAGCGGATAACATATTTGAAAGACCTGATCAGGTGGATGACAGAACAAGGGTTGCATGGTGCAACAGGAGAAAGCGTGCTAAGAGAGATGTGGAAGGCCATGAGATGTGGAAGGCCATGAGATGTGGAAGGCTATGATCGCCTACGTTCTGAAAGGACATAAAATAAGAAGAAGACACGAATATAAGGGCAAGTATTTTCCACTAAATTCGTTAGCCTTTCATTTCTGCTAAAGACACTTCCTAATTTTTTTTTAATCATCTCACGCCAAGCAAGACATTCTACTGCCACTGTTGCGCAGGGGGTTACATAGGGGAAGGTGATGAGAAAGAGGGGTTAGTTATAGGAAATGTCAGGAGGAGGGTAATAGATGGATGAGGATACCAAGGATGGGGGTGGAATAGATGGGAAAAGAGTTTGTGAGAATGGATGCGAGTTAGTGTGATAGGAGATGTCTATTATTGACTTTACATTTAAATTCCTAGAGATTGTAGCTGTCGGGGAAGCAAGTAAATGGAAGGGAATTCCTTAGGCGGGAAGTGCGAGAAAAGAAGCTGTTAGAGTAGAAATTGCAGTTACATTTTATCGGTTTCACTGTAAATGGGTGGGACCTAGTTGCTAATCTAGTAGCTTGTGTAAATTCATACCTAGGGGGCATCAGTGATCTAAGTTCATCGAGTAGAAGCCGTGAAATTATATATAGAAAATGCACAGGGAAGTCACGTCACGCCGGTGAGAGAGTGACTGCAACCGAGCTGTCAAGTCGATAGCGATCACATTACAGATTCTCCGTTGGATTTTGTCAAGAACCCCTACTTGTATTCCAGCAAAGGTTTTAACCTGATTATCTGTAAAAAATGCCTGAATTGGTGCACCCTTTAACTGAAGGAAATGATTCGGTTTACAGAGTCTTAATAATAAATTCGACAAACAAGCTACTTAAAAGCTTCTCAGAGTAGAACTTTAACGGTGCGAGGTTGTAGCGGATAAGAAATTACTTAAAACAACTCTCTTCTTCACTTTTACAAAAATTCACAACGACGTGTGAAATCCTGGTTTTCTCAAATAGAAAAAGGATTGAACATCTGCTTAAAGAAAAAGTCGAAACCAGATTTCGCAAGTATGTGTTAAAATAATTTTTGACCAATGGAAGCGACTTGTAAGACTTGAAAGGACTTTATGATCTAGTGCTAAATTCAAATAGATTATATAAATACCTCGGCGTCAGGAGAGAGAGAGAGAGAGAGAGAGAGAGAGAGAGAGAGAGAGAGAGAGAGAGATCTAAAATTTAACTTCAAGCGACATTGCCCTCTTTCTCTTTATCTCTCTCAACAAGTACTGCTACAAACATTTTGTACAAACTCTTGATACTCTTAACTTTCTCAATGAACATTAATTTCTACGAATTCAAGAATTCGTAGAAATTAATGTTCATTATTCCTCCTTTTAATAAATTTCTATTTTAAAATACAAAATGTATATTTTATTCTTCTTACGCTATTCTACACAATTCCACATATTCCAACCTGCCGACAGTCAAACTTTCTGATGATAATTCTGCATAAAACTTGTAATCTGTAGGGAGTTCGGTTAAGTCTGACACAAGGCAGAATGAAGAAACATTAACCAGCTCCCTACACAACAAGGTTAACTTAGAAAAACAGTACAAAAAAGTGTTATAGAGAAGTAAAGATTACGCTCCAAAATTGACCAGACGAGTTCATCGATTGGATAAATTATTATTTATATTCAGACTTGTATCATCAATTTTATTGGAATTATCACAACATTGGACCCATCAGCCTTCTTCTGGTATCCGTTAATCCGATTATTTTATTGAATCTACGAGGATATATTATTCACGTTAAGCTCATCATGTCTCGGGATATCTCGTCTTGTTCTTTAATACTGCTCACTTATTGTTTATCCTGTTTTCAATCAGTGTAGGTCTGTACAATCCAGTCAAGGGATTGAACTCGCAGTTACTATGTCACCAAAAGAACGGAGCAACGCTTTACTCCACTACATTGTCTTGATGGGGCAATGAGAAATCGTTATCCAGCAGAAACGATTTGAAGATTTCTCAACCTAAACAAAGCGAGAATAAAATACCGCGTTTTTCTCAGTTTAAACGTAAAACAATCAGAAAAAAAACGAAAATATTTCAGTAATGTGAATCTTGACAAATCAACAAACAGCAAAGCTTATACTATTTACATTATTCGGACTAGTCACTATTGTCCTTATCTTCAGGTGCTTGGAACTTCGAAACCTTTATTATGATCAGAAAAAATATATTGGTTTCTTTGTGCGAAGCCTTATTCGTAATCATGAGCTATCTTCCTCTAAACCTACTGTAAGTTATTTGTAGCCTAGTATTGAACTCTTAAATCATTGGAACTAACGTCTATACCTTCTGCGCCATGTGTCATTATAGACAAAAATAACTGAATTTCTGGAAGTTATAAATCTCATGTTCAGTAACCACTGTTTTACCAGAGTTCATATTGAAATTTTTTAATGTTAATGGTTTTCTCTAGTATTTGTTTTGTGTTAATTGCTAGTATTTTTTTTTACCTTAGCTTCTATTGCTATTTCCAGTGGCGTTCTTTATCTATTATTTCAACTTCATTCCATAGAGGCGGTGGAAACTACGTAAAATTAAGCACATATGCTCGGCTACAACAATCTCCGAAGCCTTGGCCGGCTTGAATACAATATGGGAACCAGTAATATGGAGTGCCAGTCCAAATAGTGCAAATAGTGTAAATAGTGCAAATAGTGTAAATACTAGCTTATCTCAGAAATATAAACCAAAAGCAAAACTTATATCAGCAAAAATTCACCGTTTTAAAACAAAATGTAAAAAGCAATAGAAAGTCGCTTCTTTCACAAAAAGATAAGACCCAGCAGTTGATTTATGGTAAAAACATGCCAACATGACGGTCTTAGGCAAAACTCAACAATCCAAAAGAAGTTGTATTGCTGTGAATAGTTTAAACTGATATTAGTGAATAACAATATAAAAAAGTGATTTATCAAAGAACAGACATCTTATTAAATCGCTTGGTGTGTTTTTCCGTAGAAACATACAAGCAAACATTACCGCAATTTATACACATTTTGCAGACATCATTTATGTTTTATTACGACCATTTCAGCACAAAAGTTTAACACTTTTATCGATAAACTGAAAGACAAAAATTCAGAGCATGTGAGAAGCATTCAGAACGGATGATATCCACAGAAATATTGGATTTTTTGACTTTAAATTTATTAAAATATAAAACACGAGAGAAAAACTAAACCTTATTTTCCCTCCCTTTTTCTTTTTCCAGTCCTCGCTCAAATCTTTGAAAATCAACCGATAAGATCTACTTTTTATATTTTTTGTTACGTCACAATTTAAATCTGTGACCGATTCAAAATGGCAGAATAATTTTCAAAATTGTTATACATGGAAATACCAGTCGGAGAAAACAAGAAAAGTAGATTTTGATAAGTAAGGAAAGATATTTAACAAAGTTGGTCACACAAATAGAAGAGTCTGTCTCAAAAGCAGAAGAACTCCAGTTCAAGAACAACAAAAATTACAAATGTTAAAATAGAACCAATCGGATTATATTTCAAGCCAAGGTTCACTCCCAGAATCCGGTTTCGTTAATCTCTTTAAACAAAATACCAAAGAAAAGAAAAAGAATATTTTTTTCAAAATTTAAACCTGAACCTTGACAACCAACGCCAAATAAATAAACATTTGAAAAATGGAATATAGATAATAAGCAGTTAATCTAAACTTTATTATATTATATTTATAAATGGAACTTTGTGTGTGCGTGTATGTGTGTGTGTGTGTGTCTTTGTGTGTGTCTCTGTGTGTGTGTGTCCATTACCTATAGACTCCGAAACGGCTGAACCGATTTTCTTGAAAATTTACACAGTTGTACTATAAGCGTTTGCGAGTGTTCTTAGCTAGGTTTTGTGTCGAGGTATCACCGATAAATATCAAAAATCGATAATCGAAAAAATCGGTTTATAGAAGGAGTGGTCAGATTTTAATCAAATTTGATACACTCATAGACAAAGACATGAGAAACGATATTCAGAAGTTTCAAGGTTTCAGTTCTTACAATAGTGCAGAAAATCGATTATATATATATATATATTGAGGCAACTTTATAATATATATACACATATTATTATAACATATAATCGCATACTTAATAGCTATAACGTTTCGGTGTTTAATACAGTATGTAGCGAGCTTTTATTATATGAGTATAAAAGTAACTTTATAATAGTGCAGAAAATCGATAATATATATATAAGGCAAGAGGTTTGTGCGTGTGTCTGTTTATCTGCCTGTGTGTCTGTATTCTTTTCAGCCCTTTTATTTTAGTTTTTGCTTCGGGTTTGGCTCTAAGTAGGTATAATTGTAGTTCTTAGTCTCAGCCATGATACCATTTACTCAAAGGACTTATTTAGCCTTCAAAATTCAGTTTACGACAAAAAAAACTTATTTGATATCGATAGCAGGAAATCAAAATTTGACTTACATCTATTCATTTTTCTTTCAGTCTACGGTTTCGCTTTAACTGGTAATAGCTATTGCATTTTAGTCTTTCGTGCCAACGTCCAAAGAGTCTGAGCTCCAGGACCATGGATTAGTTTTAAAGCTTTCATTACACCCGAGCAACGCCGGGCTATACTGATAGTAAACAAATAATAAACAAGTTACAAAGAAGTTGTTAAACACCTGTTCAAAAAATATTTTATTTTCAGCAAAACGCACACTACACCCTATTCGCAAATAGTTAATATGAGGATATTTTTAATCCTTTTTTGTTAAACAAATAATTTCCTACCATATCCTTATTAAATAACAAAAATATATCTTCTTCTCTTATATGCCATGTTCCTTCAGGACGTACGCGATCATGGCCCTCCACCTCTCCTTATTCCTAATGGCTCTTAGCACGCTTTCTCCTGTTACTCCACCCACACTTCGCTCTGCCATCAAGTCCCTCAAGTATGTTACGCGTTGCTTGCCCCTGTCTCTCTTTCTCTCTATTTAACTAGTGAGTATCAGGGTCTCCAAGCCCTCTTTCCTCATCACATGTCCTAGGAACTTAAGCTACCTTTTCCTGAAGTTAGATATTATCCTTTTCGTGACCATTCTCTCCAAAGCCTCATCGTTGCTCATAAGTTTGGCCCATTTTCTCCCCAGCATCCTTCTGTAGAACCACATTTTTGTAGCTTCAAGTTTCTCTTTTGTCTTTGAGGAGATTGTCCATCATTCATTGCCATACTGAAGAACAGACATCACATAGCAATTCAGTAGCCTGTTCCTAACAATTTTTTCCTGTTTCTCAGCACTCTAATAAGTCTTTGGAATCAATCCTTGGCCATGCCAAGTCGCCTTCGGATCTCAGTGTCGCACCTTCCATCTTCAGTTAGGACACTTTCCAGGTATTTAAATTTCTGTACTTGCTTGATTTTAATATCCCCAGCCTGTCGTTGGAATTTCGGACTGCTTTTTTTTATTGACGACCATGCTTTCATTTTTCTTGTAGTTTATCTGTAGACCATTCTTTCTGCTTTCTTCAGCTACCTTCTCTAGGAAGTCTTATAGTTTCCTTTCCGTGTCAGCTATCATAACTGTATCATCTGCGAATCTTATATTGTTCAGATTGTGGCCACCAGTGATGAATCCGGGCTCAGAATTGTTTCACTGTATAAGTTTAATAGAACTGGCGTGAAGACACATCCTTGTCTTACTCCCCTTTCTATTTTTGTATAGCTACTGAACTCGTTTCTTGTCCCTATGCAGACGGTTTACTGCCAGTAGAGTTTCTTGATTTTTCTAATGTTATTTCCCAATATGTCTAAACTGCTGAGCACTTTTGTCAAGTCGTTGTGGCGTACTTTTTCGAATGCCTTTGCGCAGTAAACACAGGTACACGTCCTTCTTCATGTGTATTGCCCTTTCTGATAACGCGTTCCTCGTTCCAGTGTCCTTGAAGCTGCACTGCTCTTGTTTTATCTCAGGCCTGATTATGCTGCGCGATTTATCATCGGGATTCGGATGATGAGTTTTGTTATTTGACTCATTAAGCTAATTGTTCGGTGGAGTTCACATATGCGTCTAGCCTTCAAGCATCCTATAATGATTCTTTCAATTTTCAAATTTATCACTGGGAGTTTTGTCCATATTTTGGACTAGTACTGTTCTTTTTTCAGATATGATCTGACATAACAAATCTGTTTTCTATGATTTTTGCCGGAAAAAAAATCAACACATACAGGTATTACACCGGAAGAAAGTTTTTTCAACAGATAAGTCGAAACAGTGGAAAAGTTTATTATGCAAGTCAATGTTTACACAATTGAAGTTGATAACATTTTCAGGGTATATTTTTATGAAAGATATGTCGATTGAGTTTCTGCTTATAATATTTATCCTAATTAAAAATGTGAAAAAAAATTTTGATTTGGGAGAGGTTTCAGATTTTATTATGCAACCAAAATACAACAGAAAGGCATCGACTACAGAGGCATGTATTTGATGAGCTCTATATCCGTTAGTAAATTCTTTCATTATTATTATTATTATGTCATTTTTCATCATATTTCGATTTCTGCTTTGGTCTCACTACCAACCAAGTATGCGGGGAGACCTAAGGCAGGTCGTGGCGTGTTGTTATGGCTCCATTTCATGTTTTTCTGTCTTCCCTATCATCCCTAGCATTACATAGATAAAGTTTTTCTTAGTGTGTGGGCTGTACTTAATAAGACAATTTTTTGTATATCTCTTAAGCTGGGGTTTCCAGGGATTCTTTCAATGTGTTGTTTTGTTCCATTTTTTATCATTCCAAGTGAACCTAGTATCACTGGCACAACTCTTGTTTTCAATTTCCACATTTTTTCTATTTCAATTTCCAGGTCTTTATATTTTGACAGTTTTTCAAATTCCTTGATTGCTATGTTACAATCCGCTGGACAAGCCATATCAATTAATAGACAAGTTTTCTCCTTCTGGTTTTTAACAATTATGTCTGGCCTGTTTGCTTCAATTTTTCTGTCTGTGTAGATGGTGTAATCCCATAGAATGGTTACATCTTCTATTTCTTTTTATTATTATTATTATGTCATTTTTCATCATATTTCGATTTCTGCATTGGTCTCACTACCAACCAAGTCTGCGGGGAGACCTAAGGCAGGTAGTGGCGTGTTGTTATGGCTCCATTTCATGTTTTTCTATCTTCCCTATCATCTCCAGCATTACATAGATAAAGTTTTCCTTAGTGTGTGGGCTGTACTTAGTAAGACAATTTTTTGTATGTCTCTTAAGCTGGGGTTTCCAGGGATTCTTTCAATGTGTTGTTTTGTTCCATTTTTTATCATTCCAAGTGCACCTACTATCACTGGCACAACTCTTGTTTTCAATTTCCACATTTTTTCTATTTCAATCTCCAGGCCTTTATATTTTGACAGTTTTTCAAATTCCTTGATTGCTATGTTACAATCCGCTGGACAAGCCATATCAATTAATAGACAAGTTTTCTCCTTCTGGTTTTTAACAATAATGTCTGGCCTGTTTGCTTCAATTTTTCTGTCCGTGTAGATGGTGTAATCCCATAGAATGGTTACATCTTCTATTTCTGTAACCGGTGCTGGGTGATGTTCATACCAGTGTTTGCCTACAGCTTTTCCATAATGTTTGCATATTGCCCAATGTAAATATTGCCCAACTCTATCGTGGCGATTTTTATATTCATTTGGGGCAAGAATAGAACAGCCTGAGATTAGGTGGTCTATTGTTTCTTGGTGTTTATCACAAAACCTGCATTTTGGATCCATATTATTATGCATAATATTTGCCTGAAAGTTTCTCGTGAAAAGACTTTGGTCTTGTGCTGCAAGAATAAAGCCTTCAGTTTCGGACTTTAATCCAGATGCACGTAACCATCGATGAGTATTAACTTTGTCAACATTGGATTTATTGGCACGTACTGGATATTGGCCATGCAGAGGTTTGTCTTGCCAGCGCTGTTTCATCTTTTCAAGAGCTTTATCTTTGGCTTTCATTTTCATATTCTTTGCCGCAATAGTCGGCTCTTGGCTTCCGTTCTGCTTTTCTACAGAATCTACTAACTGTAAATCTTCTTTGAATTTACTGCCTTCTTTTATTATTGAATATTTTTTCTTTCTTTCTTCATGTTGCCTTACTAATTGTATCATCCAATCCTTTGTTGTTTCTATGTATGTTAGTAAGCCAATAGTTGTTGTCTTGTATGACAATTCCAGCTGAATAAGACCTCTTCCACCTTCTTTACGGGGCATGTATAGACGGTCTACATCAGCCTTTGGATGATGCATCTTATGCTTAGAAAGAAGCTTTCTTGTTTTAGCATCCATTCGCCTGATGTCGTTTAGAGTCCAGTTTAAGATGTTAAAGCTATATTGGACAACTGGGATTGAAAGGCTATTAATGGCCATAACTCTGTTCTGTGAATTTAATTCAGTTTTTAATATCATTCGTAGCCTTCTATAATACTCTTTACGCACTATTTCTTTCATTTTTTTATGGTGAATGTTTTCGCTCTCATTTACACCTAGGTATTTGTAAGCTTCTTCTGGTTTCAATTCTTTTATTGTTACAGCAGGGTCTAGGCTAATTGAGGATGTTTCTTGTATTGATCCACGTAAAACTGTGGCTTTAGCACATTTATTCAAATTGAATTTCATTCCAATGTCTTCGCTGAAGCATTTTACAGTTTGCAGAAGACCTTCCAGCTCATTATCATTCTTAGCATATAACTTTAAGTCATCCATGTAAAATAGATGGCTTATTTTCTTTTGTCCTATTTTATAACCACATTCTGTCTTATTAAGTTGACTGGTTAGTGCTATTAATGATATGCAGAATAGTAAGGGAGATAAAGAATCACCTTGAAATATACCTCTTTTGATGTTTATTTCATCAGACTTATAGGTTCCATTTATATGATTGAGGTAAAGGGTTGTTTTCCATATAGACATGCACTGTTTGATGAAATTGATGATGACGGGCGATATCTTGTATATATTTAAAGTCTTTAAAATCCAGTCATGTGGCACACTATCGAATGCCTTTCGATAGTCTATCCAGGCTGTACTAAGATTTTTCTTTGTACTGTAGCAGTTTTCCAGGATCATTTTGTTAATCAGCAATTGGTCTTTACAACCATAACAGCCACGTTTGCACCCTTTTTGTTCAAGCGGTATCATGTCATTTCCTTCTAAGAATAAATATGTCTGTTTTGTTAAAATAGATGTTAATAGTTTATATGTTGTCGGAAGACATGTAATTGGTCTGTAGTTTTTCGGGTTTTTTGTGTCACCATTCTTGGGTAGAAGAAATGTAATTCCTTTGGTCATCCATGCAGGAATTTTAGTGGGATCGTCAACCATTTCTTGAAGTTCTTTGGCTAGTTTTTTATGTGCTGCATTTAAATAATATAGCCAAAAGTTAGGAATTTTATCTATGCCTGGGAATTTCCAATTGTGTGTGTTTTTTTAAGTGCATATTTAACATCATCTTCTGTAATTCCAGACCATGTCTGTTCGGGTTTATTTTTCATTCGTTCTATCTCTTGCGCAATCCAATGTACTTCCTTGCTAAGTTCTTTAGGGCAAGCCCATATCTTTTCTCAGAACTGTGTGACTTCTTCCATTCTGGGGGGTACTGTCACTTCAATTCTTTTTTTACCTATTTCCCTGTAAAATCTCTTTGTATCAGTCTGAAAAATCTTGTTTTCTCTGTAAAATCTTGCTCTTTTTTCATAGCGTCTTATTCTTTGAGCCTTCAGTTGGATTTTATTACTATTATTATTATTATTATTATTATTCTAAATATGTTACACTTGACATTCTATAACATTCATCAATTTTTTAACCATTGATTTGCTAACTTTCTTCCATTTCGATTTAAATTTCTTTTTTGATTGTTCCGTGATTTCTGTTCATTATTTTTTGCAATTTCCAAAATTGCAGACCCCTCATTCAATAACTTTTTAAATATTCTTTGTCACTTTCGAAGCTATATATTCTTAAGGACCTACAGCAATCTATTATTAATATACATTATTACGTATATGAATAACACTCAAGCCCCAAATTGTATATATTTAACAAAATCCAAACAATCTGTAATATAATTGGTCCTGACCTGGCATCTCGATTTCAGTCACTTTTTCATGAACATGATGTGGCTTCCTTCTGTCTTTTCTACAAAGAGCCGACGATCTTTTTTCTTAATGTTCCGCCTACATGAATTTACGCGTGCTGCTAGAGGGGCAACTACGTCCCACTATTTTACCGTTGAAATAGCTAAATGGAACCTCTACTTCTACTCTAACAGTTTCTTTTTTCGCACTTCCCGCCCGTGTTTTTGCTTTACAAATTTATATGCAACATCAATCGCCATCTTCTGTCTTCTTGAATCCTGTACCTTTTCTCTCCCAATTCTCAGTCTTCTGTTTCGGTTTAACTTTCACTTTCTCTTGCTTTCACCCCGCCACCCCCCCCCCGTGCTTGGGGTAAAATGATTAAAAAAAAGAAAACGATAAATGAGATTCAAATGTTATAAATATATGTTCTTAAGATTTTACAAACATCGGTTGGCTGATACCAATTTTATTGGAAAACATTGATTTACAAAAGAAAATTGAACATAAATCTAGCAGAATGGGAATAACAAAAACAATTAATTCGCTTGTTTGAGGGCAGAATTAAAAAAATAAAATCGTCAAGTCTAAATAAATTCGAACTGAAAAGGAAAGAAAGCAAAGTAATTCAGATTAAATCCAAATTAAGATCAAATCTTTAATTACTTTAAAACCGAGAAAAATCAACCTTCTTTTGTCGTCGAAATTCAAAATGCATTTTACAAATGTTTATTTTTTTTCACTCATTCATTTATTTAAATTTACTTTCCAAATTGAAAGAAAATTATTCATTGCTTTACTTGAAAAAATATCTTTAATGAGATTTTAAGTTTAATTTCTTAAAAATTCATCAATTAACATTTATGAGGAGTAAACCTGAAACAAGAAAAGCACTAATTAGTTGAACGCTTCTTCTTGGGTTGAAAGAGGTACAGATCAAAATAAGGAATTAGTTTGGAATAAATCAGTTGATGTCTGGGTAAATGCAAGGTTAGATTCTCAGCAAATATGTCATGTCTCCATAACAACCATTTAAAAGATTTTTAGAGATCGACTCTGTCTTTGTCTGAGTCTTTTACTCTTGCAGACACACTTACTGGGCGATTGAACTCATGTCTGTAGGTAAACAGTTGAAATGTGGACTGACAATTAAATCAATTAATAAAGGCTGGAAAAGAAATGATTTTATAAAAACGCTATTGCAACAGAAGACAAACAAATAAAAACAATTTCATTTGACAGCTATAAACATTAGTCATCGGACAAGTATTAATATTGGTATGATACTTCTTTACTAAGCTATCATAAATTAGAGGTGGGAGCTGTGTTTCTATCAAAGTCACCACAACTTCAAACACATTTTATATATATATATATATATATATATATATATATATATATATATATATATATATATTGATATGTAAACTATCACCATTATATCTTTTGAATTTCACACATAGTCGTTGTTGGTTTGATTTTTTCCTTTACTAGCAGTATATCCCGGCGTTGCTCGGGTGTAATGAAAGCTCTAAAACTAATCCATGGTCCAGGAGCTCAGACTCTTTGGACGTTGGCCCGATAGACTAAACAGAAATAAAAAAAGCAATAGTTGTTTCCAGTTAAAGCGAAACCGTAGACTGAAAGAAAAATGAATGGATGTAAGTCAAATTTTGATTTCCTGATATCAATATCAAATGTTTTTCGTAGTAAACTGAATTTTGAAGGCTAAATAAGTCCTCTGAATAAATGGTATCATGGCTGAGAGTAAGAACTACAATTATACCAACTTAGAATCAAACCCAAAACAGAAACTAAAATAAAAGGGCTGAAAAAAAATACAGACATACAGGGAGATAAACAGACACACACAATAAACATATTGCCTTGTATAACCCGGATATAAGAGAACCCCGGATATAAGAGATGTTTTTTTCTGGTCTCAAATTAGAGCCTGTGGTAATGTATATAAAATAGACCAAACCAGATATAAGAGAAACCCGGATAGAACTCTTATCCAGTCCAGACAACTCTCTTATATTCCGGTTACACTGATATATTATCGGATTTTCTGCACTATTGTAAGAAATGCAGCCTTGACACTTCTGAATATCGTTTCTTATGTCTTTGTCTATGAGTGTATCAAATTTGATTAAAATTTGGACCACTCCTTCTATTACCCTATTTTTTCGATTATCGATCTTTTATATTTATCGGGGGTACCACGACACAAAATCTAGCTAAGAACACTCGCAGACGCTTATAGTACAACTGTGCAAATTTTTAAGAAAATCGGTTTAGCCGTTTCGGAGTCTATAGGTAACGGACACACACACACACAAACACACACACACATACACACACAGACAAATTTCCATTTATAAATAAGTTTAGATTTTTGTACTGTACAGATCACAGTAGCGTCAGTTGTGTACCGTCTGCACCACGACGCAATTCACTTCGCTAGAAATTTGGAAACGACATACGGTATTGCTTGACATTTGTACCGGAAGCTCCAGTACGTATATTACAGAGTGATTGGGTGTCAAGCTGAGAACACTGCAAAGATTTCGGAAAGAGTTGGATGGGTCTAATGGTGATTACGAAGGTTTTTAAAGTGATCAGTTGTAATGGTAAAGTTATGTCACCATTCATATTCCAAGAGGGCCTCCAACTCAACTCGGAGGTCTACAACAAGTGCTAAATCAAGTGCTGCCATAGATCAAGAGAGTATCTGTTATAAAACTCTATGTCTTGCATCAGGACTTTGCATCGTGCCACACATACAGGAGAACCAAGTCATCATTGCCAGGAAATTTCTTCGACTGCATCTGGCCACCTAACTCCCCAAAATTGCAACACCCTTGATTATTATGCGTATGGCGCAGTTGAACAAAATAGCAACAAAACTCATTTTAACAATAAAGATGAAATAAAGGCAAGCATTATGGCAGCATTTGCCAACTTAAACAAGGAGACTATCCAGGAAAGATGAGGGAGATTCCGAAGACGTCTTAGCTGAAGGCAATTGGCGATTTTATTGAATAATTTCAAGCATTAGTATTTCAAGATATATTTGTGTAATTTTGGTAAATACATCTGCTAAAATGAGATTTATTAATTTTTTGCCTAGTATATATATATATCTGTCATTATATTCGTTTCGAAAAAACCTCCGAGTACATACGCGGAAGGAAAAAACGGTAATAAAAAAACGAGCTACGCACTTGAACATCAGTCAAGTACGTAACCCAAAGAAAAAAACCGAGACAAGTAACCTAAAACAAAAAGCGCTCAGTACGCAAGTAGAGCAAACTACAAGTGAAACCTTGGTAGGTTCGTTGGCTCTCTAGGTTATTTACACACACACACACACACATATATATATATATATATATATATATGTGTGTGTGTGTGTGTGTGTGTGTGTGTGTGTGTGTGTGTGTAGTGTTGAGTTGTGATAATGTTTAGCACCAAGTATGTTGTTTTTCAGTTGTTTGTTGTATTTTTATTTTACTGATAAAAAGAAGTGCTCGATATCGGCGCGGCGATAGAGTGTTGAAACTTTACAAGATTTAATTCTCATGAACATTCAGGGAACTTAAATTCAAATCTATAAACTGTCAGGTTGAAAAATGCACCTGATGATTGCATAACGCTTGAAGCTCCAAGTAGTGCCATCTGCGTAGGCCAATATGCATATTTATTAATCTATATAAATAAAAATGTACTTGTCCGTTTGTTACAATCCGCTAATCTAGAAAACGGCTGCACCAATTGTTTTGAAATTTTATCGTGGCATTTTAATCGACTACGAGCGTGTTTTTATATACCTTATTAAAAAAGATATATTTTGCAAATCTATTAAAGCCGATGAAAGCCGAACCAAAAAACTTCCATTTCAATACGGACGCGTTTACATACAACTTTGTTATTTCATAGAAAACACAGGAAAACTGTACATTTAAGGTAAACGAGGCCTTTTTTTTATTATTATTTCTATTTTGGTGGGCGTAAACAACAGAAATCGCTTCCCTTTTTTTAAAATTCTATTAATTTTTTTCAACGAATTATTATCGATATCCAACTATCGCCCTATCAGCCTTCTACCAATTTTCGAGAAAATGTTCGAGGTCATTATCAATGCTGAAATAATTCACCATCTTACTGCCCATAAACTATTCTCTGACAGGCAGTATGGCTTCCGCTTCGCAAGATCCACGGCCGACATGCTTACAACCATCACGGAGTACATATTCCAGGCCCTTGAGGAGACTGGCGAGGATCGTGCTGTTGGTCTGGATATCTCCATGGCTTTTGACGGGGTTTGGCACGATGGCCTCCTATGCAAGCAACGGGGTTACGGTATTACCGGACGCTTGCTGGATCTGATATAATCTTTTCTAAATAACTGCATGATGAAGGTCGTCTTGAATGGGCATGCTTCCACATCCTACTGTACAAACGCTGGTGTCCATCAGCACTCTATCCTAGGCCCGACGTTTTCCCTTATTTTCAAAAATGATCTCCCAGACGAGATCAAGTTCCAAGTAGGCATCTACGCAGATGATACCACAATTTCCTCCCGCATCAGTAAGAAATCCGGCGTGGTGGACAAACATAATCTCGCTGTTGATCTTCAGAGTGATCTACATTCTGTGGTGGATCGGGGTAAAAAGTGGCTTGTAAATTTCAATGCATCTAAGATCAAGCTGCTGTCTCAATAAACACAAGCAACCTCTCCTGCCTCCCATAAGCATGAACCAGTCTCCCTGAGAGCAATACACTGCGATTCCTCGGCCTTATCCGATCTCAAGTGGAACCATTACATTGAGTCAATAGCTAAATCCACTGCTATGAAGGCTGGGTTACTGTGTCAGGCCAGGATGTTTTTTTCCGCCTGAATCCATCCTGCTTATATACAAATCAACCAGCCGTCCGTGCATTGAGTACTGCTGCCATATATGGTCAGGCGCCTTTGGTGTTCATCTCAGTGTTCTTGACAAGCTCCAAAGGAGAATCAGTAATGTGATAGGTACCGACTTAGCGATGGCTTCAAAGTTAGATCAACCAAATGCTGACAACAATTCTACTCCATCAGCTTCTTTTCTCGCACTTCCCACCTGTGGAACTCTCTTCCATATTCTTGCTTCTTTGACGGCTACAACCTCCAGGAATTTAAATGCAATGTCTATACTCATCTCTTAATCACTTGACTCTAGTTCTTTATTCACCGCCCTGTATATAATTTCCTTTCTCTCCACCTTTGCAACTGTCATCACACCTGTATTCCCATCCTTAACTCGTTCGTCTTTCTCTTTGCTCTCCACGTATCTAATCTTTTTACTCTTATGTAGCTCCCTGCACATCAGTAACGTTACCGCCTTGCTCAGGGTGATACGATTATATATATATATATATATATATATATATATATATATATATATATATATATATATATATATATCCGCAGACAGATCTGTTTTGCTGTATCACAGCTCATCAGTACCGTTAGAAATCGGTTGCATTTTATCCGGGGTTGAAACCTGACCGAATTGGCGTCAGTCGGCGATTCTACGTCTGATCTATGTGCGCTCGGTAGAAGGAGGCAAACTTTTTAGCGTGTACATTATCATTATACACTCGCCCAATAGAGTGTTCTAATTCATTGCTGAATGAACGATGCGTAGATGCTAGAGTAGCTACTGTTTTTCAAAGTCTACCATTCTTCCAGAGTGCTCAATCAGGGTGTGAGAGCATAAATAGTCATTCTAACTCTGAGCTATATATATATGTGTGTGTGTGATAAAATATAGTTTAAAGGTAAGCTATATCTATGGATTAAATTGTACAATATGAGAGATAGAGCGTATGCAAATATATAAATGGACATTTCAGTTCACACTCAGCGTTAACCGCCTCTGTCATGTGTCTACTCAAACATCAGGACATATTGCGTGGTGTTTCTGTTGAAGTATTTATGCATACTGTTCGGTGATGCACTCTGTATAGTCTATTATGTTGTTTTAACGATTATTTTGGTTGGCGGTTACGTTTATGTTTCGAATTATTTTAGGGTGGAAATAATTGTGGATCCAAATGTTTTTTTTTTCGGCTATTTATAGTTTAGTGGTGCATTGGATATCGGCTCGGAACGAGAAATCGGGGAGCAGAGTTCGAATTTCAGTTGAATTCATTGCATTCACTTCCGCGCAAATACTCTTGGGAAAGGTATTAATCCGTCTATTCCTTCCAGTTATGGGTTAAATAACAGGACAGATTGGGTTCTATATAACCAGTCTACCACAGAAAGCAATGGCAACCTACTGCGGGATAATCTTCTGCCCAGTCAGTCATGTATCTTTCGAGACATGATCGCCCAAAGCGTGTATCACGTATTGCACTTGACTGACTTAACTGACTAATCGTTTTATTTATTAAGATTTTGTTCATTATTGATTATTTTATTTTTTGTGGTTGTTATCAAGTTTACTTGCGTTTATGAGTGGTTCGTTCCCTTGTTTATTATTTACTTAATTTATAAACTTATTCTTTGGTTTAGATTAATTAATTAATTAATTAATTTTATTTATTTTTAGTTAGTTTTGTTCGTTTTTAGTTTACGCTTTTTAAATAGGTACCTCCACGAATTCGCGGGAAAAACAGCCTAGCGTAATGAAAAAGGCCACAGACTTAACGAAAATAAAGTTTTATCGTCAAAATGTTGATGTTATTATTAAGAAGAAAGATCAAAGAAGTTTTTAATTATTTTTTGAATTTTTTAAATCCTTTCTAACACGTTCGAAATTTTGGTTGAAATGCTTGTTTTCTTTAAGTCATCACCTTCTACAAAGTTTCACATTGATTTTTGCGCTTTTTTTGCGTTGAAAACACATTTATTTGAAAATTCTTGTAAAAATCAAATAATTGTCCGATTTTAATAAATTTTCAGAACTTATTCACAAACAAATGAAATTATTTTTAAATGTTTTTTTTTAAATATTGGTAAAAAGGATTTTTTAAAAATGGGTTAAACCTCACTTACTTAATTTCATTAAATTTCGCACAGAATCTTCTTATTTGTAGAAATTATTTTTTGTTAAAAGTAGAAGTCATTGGAGATTGCAAATCATCTACTTTCTTTTTCAAATTTGTGATATTTAACTAAAACTCTGCTCTGAATTAAAAAATAATGAATCCAATAAAACTATGACATTACTTAATGAGAAAAGCTTTTAATTGTTTTTGTAAATAAGTAATATTAAGGACATTATTGTCTGAAGAAATAAAATTTTTCTGATGAATAATGAATTTTTACAAGAATTTTTTCATTTTTTTTTACATTTTAATTATGATAATTTATAATAGTTTAAAATCGTGCAAAATTCTGTATTAGGGTATTTATTGGATGTGATATAGTAATTAAGTGGAAACGAAATTTACGAGTCCAAAATTACAAAGATTAATGAACGTAGTTACGCTTTTGTATTTTTAAAATAATTTTTAATTTACTTTATTTTTACCTTATTTTCATGTATGGTAGACTGAAATTGCCAATATTATGAAAAGGTTACGTATTTTAAGAGTTTTGTCTCTTCACTTATATTTATAAAAATTGTCGTTTTTGGTCATGCGTACAACCTGTCATCGCCTAATCAGTCAAGAATCCGTCAAACGTTCGATCAGATGAACACGACCAATCGTTAATAATTTGTTGGATATTACTTTTTATGCTATTAGTAATTAATATTTTTTAAAATCAGCTTAATTTAACTTTCAATTTTCTAATTTTACTAAAATAAAGTGTCAAAAGTCTTTTGAAATGTTTTTAAAATCGATGAATTTTTGTTTGTTTACAAATTTCTAAAAATTAAGGAAATGGCAGCTTTTAAGAAAATTTAAGAAATCGAAATTAAATGTGACTTTCCAATCTATACAATTTCTATCTGAAATACATCAGAATTTTTTACTTAATGGAAATAATAAATTTAATAATTAAGCTTTTAATTAAATCCAAAATGAAATTTTCAAGAATATTTTATCATTTTCAAAATTTTATTTTAAAATTAAGTTTTGAAAATTTATGCCGAAAAGTGGAGGTACCTATTTTTAAGTAACGTAGTAAAATTTATTTCCGTGTCTGAATTCTGAGATGAGTTCTGATCTCTTATTTAGGAGTTTGTGTTTCTCCTTGTGGTATAAATTATCGTCCCTGTTCGAACTCACTTCATTCTAAATCTAAAAAATCTTCTGATAAGTTATATCAGCTTTTGTCATTAAACTTCAGTCCTCCAGATAAAGTTTCCAGTTTTTAGATTTATTGTTGTAGGATGAGGTTATTTTTTATGATATTTTTGGTGATTTGTTTTCCACCACCCAGATATGTTTAGAAAGTATTGTGCTGTTCGTGGAATTGCTATTTATAAATGATGTTTTGTATACGTAGCATTTTTTATCTCTAGTGTTCTTTAGTTACTTCTATGTATATTTTATTCGTCATCTGCTGATTTAACAGTGGCTGCGTATATTACATAGTTCTGCAAGTAATTGCCATTAAAGAGACATTCGTCTTTTATTCTGCAGTTACACGTAGGTTTGATTCGTTTGGTGTAACTTTTACGATTTGTGTCATGTTCTTGGTGCAACTATAGCTGATCTTCACCGTGTTTTTTTTAATACGTTATGGAGATTGTTTGATAAGAGAAACTGTTTTTGTATGAGTGTAACACTATTTTGGTCTATGGAAAAAATATGATAATATATTATTGCATGTGGAGAAAAATATATAATACTATACTATTGCATGTGGAGAAAAATATGTAATCGTAAGTTTAGTACGACGGAGCGAAAAAAAATATTGCTATTGGTATTATTAACTCTGCAGATTATTGGAAATCGCAATATGAATTAAGTTAAAAACAGATAATATATTACAAAATTTGTAAAATCTGAAAATATTGCTTAGAAGCGAATAAAAGGGAAAATATGTTTTTGCAGCTGTGGGCTGTGTGTCGGGTGACGTCACCATTGTGCAACTAAGAAAGACACCGTTGGGAGCTTTGGGCCGGTGGAAGTGAAAAATATAGGTCGTCACAACACAATTGTCGAAAACTTTTGATGAGGTTAAAGAAGGTCAGATCCATGATTTCCGAATTGCTGGCAAAAGTTTTGTAAATTCGAAAATTTGAAAAAATGATGTAATCGGGAAGAAGAAAAAAAGAAATTACGTCAATAGAAATATTGCTATTTCATTGTAACCAATGAACCAAGGGAATTAAATCACTCCGCCTCATAATACGAGCTGGGAGTAATCTCATTGATTAAAGATTTAGTTTGCATGGAAACTCCGTGTTCGTCATGCACCTCCCAAGAGAATTTGGGACAAGCATAAATACTAGAGCCCCAAAGAGCCAAGTCAATTGTTGCACCAGACAAGACGATTTTACCGCCGTCGTCGCAAAGACCTATCTTCGGCTGTTTCCGTAAGGCTTCGGTGAAAAGCACTGGTAAGACTTTTTGAACCGTCAAAACTTGAAGAAAAAGTTTACATCTCTGATTGTAGTGAACAACCATTACTGTCAAACCAAAACTTTTGCTCTGTTGTAAGAATAGGAATTCGACGACTGTTATATTCTATTTCTGTTTGCTGTTTTTTTTTTGTATATAAAGACTTTTCCGCAACTTATCCAGGCGTCATAGAATTTATTTATTTAGTGCCTTTCTTTTTTTTTTTAACGTAAGTGTGCACGTTCTGTTCGGTCTGGTCTGGAGTGGTAGAGAAAAGGCTACAGGGATTTCAACGTGTCTTCCTTGACATCAAGATTCACAGCGTAGGCAAGGAGGAGCACCGTTGTAAGAGACGACCCGAAGACCATCTACTGTAACGAGGCCATCACGACTAGCGACCCAAGAGCGTCGTCATTACTAGTGCCGTATTGACAGCATGAAACCAGTTCAGGCCTCCGGACATCGTCATATGAGTTTAATGAATGGTTTTTCTACATTTTTTTTACGTCAATGTACAGTTGAACCATATGAAGCTTCTTTTCTTGTTGGCTTTTTGTACTGTTCGGTGTGCATGCGAGTATTGCTGGAGATTCACTGTATTTTAGAGCCATTTCTTAGTCTTCCTGGCTTTATTGAATATGGTTTCACTGGAAGAATTGTCAGAAATCATGCGTTTAATTGATTGTTGATCATTAATGGTATATAGAGTACTTTATCAATGGGTTTTCTGTATGGTTGTTATGAACCTTTTCTTAAGGTGAAGTTGACATCTATAAAATCTACTTCTTTTAGATTAGTGTTTAAGTCAACATATATACATATTTATACACACATATACATAGCTACACACACACACACATACACATATATATATATATATATGTATATGTATATATATATATATATATATAAACAAACGCATACGCTCTCAAACCCTGATTGAACACCCTGGAAGAATTGTAGACTTTGAAAAATCAGTAGCTACGCTCGAATTTATGCATCGTTCATTTAGTAATGAATTAGAACACTCTCACTACTGGCCTATAAATATGTGATATATCACACGCTAAAAGTCTGCCTCCTTCTACCGAGCGCTCATAGCTCAAAGGTAGAATTGCTGACTAACGCCAATTTGGTCAGGTTTCAATCCTGGGTAAAAAGCAATCGGATGTCTAACCGTACTGATTAGCTGTGATACAACGAAACAGATTTGTCTGCGCATGACTATATATAAATTACGCACCATGTCAGACAATATATATAGCTCGTTCTTTTTTTATCCCATTTTTTCCTTCCGCGTATGTACTCGGAGGGTTTTTCGAAACGAATATAACGACACATTTACATTTAACTTAGCTCTAGGTCGTTCTATCGAGCACTATTATAACGTTTTAAACATGGAGCGAGTGGAGTTAGGATGCACCGTTAAGGATATACCTATTCACAATAGATACCTTTATGAATTACACCTGCGACGTAAAATAGAGAAATTTATCACCAACATGCGGTGGGAAGCATATTTTTTCTTAAATAATATACGGGTTAAATTAAAACGTAAGGTTTTATTATTATCTTTTTGAGTTGTAGGTTTTTTGTTTATTTTTTTTAATAAAATGTTATTAACCCCACCTTACTGTTTAGTGTCTTCTGTTTCAATCACGTGGGTTTCGGAGTTTCTTATATCGTATCGCCTTATTTTAGCCTCTTTAAACAACTTTTCCTGAAGGTCCAATTTGGTGAAACCTTGGTAGGTTCGTTGGCTCTCTAGGTTAGCTATTTACTATATATATATATATGAAATGAATTGTTTGAACATTATTTTTTATCGATACTCGTATTTAAGTAGATATTCTGTTTTTTAATTAAACAGTATTATATATTTATATCTACCAGCCTGATTATTTACAATAAATTTTTATTACGAAAATGTGTGCCATTCGGCAGGATTCGAACCTAAATTTGTTAATTTCCGCAACATGTTTACATTTGTTGACATTACGATACATTTCAGAGCAGATATGTTTGTTTGCGATGAATCGAAAATTGTGTTATATAGGCTTGATTAAAACCTCGTTTAGACTGGAGGCTATTCGTGGTCGAGAGGTCTAAGACGTTGCCAGATCAAATGGTAGCTTCCCCTATGTAAATAGGGGTCGCAGGTTTGAACCCTGCTGAATGGCACACATTTTCGTAATAACAATTTATCGTGAATAATCAGGCCGGTAGAGATAAATATACAATACTGTTCAATTAAAAAATTTCAAATTGTCGGTTGTTTATAACCAAGTTTCGTTAAAATTCGTTAATTTCCGGAATACATATATATATATATATATATGTATATATATATATATATATATCCGAGTGAGTACAGAACGAAGAAAGAATTTTTTTTTCCGTCCAAAACATTAATTTAAAACAGTGCTCGATATATGATGTATCGAGCTGTGAATATTTATTATAAATTATGTTTTAGAACATGTACATAATTTTTTCTATATATGGCCTCTCCTCTACAATCATATGTTTGTTTCAACGTTGGGTGTCCAACAGGTCGTCAGGAGGAAATGTTGGACACCCAACGTTGAAACAAACATATGATTGTAGAGGAGAGGACATATATAGAAAAAAGTATGTACATGTTCAAAAGCATAATTTATAATATATATATATATATATATATATATATTTCTGACTTCTGACCTGGTACGTAATTTCGCTATTAAGAGTATTTTTATGAACCAGCAAAAATGCAATCTACTGACAAAGAAGGATAAATATAATTTTGAAAAGAATTAATTCCAGGTCAGGAGATGTGGGGAGGGAAGTGAGTTTATCGTAAAATGGGTGTTATTGCAAAGAACGAATGTAATTATGTTTTTGTGTTTTGATGGCCGACGTAGCCGAGGTCGGATGATGTGACCCTCGAAAAGTTTTGTAAACAATGTGTTTAAAAGATGATGCAGTTTTAATGAAATTCGCTTATATAAGAGACAGATTAGAAGTAGTAAGTGGTCAGTCGGGCAGAGTTTGAGGTCGGAAGACCAACGAGAGAAATAGTGGAAGAATGGCGGACGTGTTCGTGGCCTCTGGCTTACTCGATGTGTGTGAATAAAGAAGGTTCTGTATACTTTTATTTTTATATACGTGTGACGTAAATGAGATTATTTTATCAGCGTGAAAAAGACAATCGATTTTATAAGAGAGACGATAACAAGATTTTGACCCCAGGATAATTTCGGTCGTCTTAGTATAGAGAATACAACATACATATGTTTTATATTCGCACATATATGCATATATATGTATACACACTTATATCTATCTATCTATCTATCTATCTATCTATCTATCTATCTATCTATATATATATATATACACACACACTGTTATATATAAGAGACAATGAATGTCCATTATATTTAATTATGAGTTGTTCTAAACATCGTAATTTGGCTTTAATTTCAGGTGAAAATGAAGACAAAAATTCTCCAACATTTGGATAATTTTTTATAAAGTTGGTTCTAAGCTTAGAAAGGCTCATGATTAAATATAATAGACATTCGTTGTTTCTTATATTTAAGAGTAAATGTTTAGAAAATTATCTGCTGCCGCGATATACTATATATATATATATATATATCGCTCGTTCAGTAATGAATTACAGCACTCTGGCTATTGGCTTATGATACTTCATACGCTAAAAAAAGTCTGCCTTCTTCTGCCGAGTACCCATAGGTCAGAGGTAGAATCGCCGACTGACGCTAATTTGGTTGGGTTTCAATCCTGGGTTAAAAAGCAATTGGATCTCTATCTGTACTGATGAGCTGTGATACAGCGAAACAAATCTGTCTGCGGATAACTATTTACGTTCTCACACCCTGATTAAGCACTCTGGAAGAATGGTAGACTTTGAAAAAAAAACAAAAAAAAACAGTAGCTACTCTAGCACCTACTCATCGCTCTTTCAATAATGAATTAGAGCACTCTGGCTATTGGCTTATGATACATCATACGCTAAAAAAAGTCTGCCTTCTTCTGCTGAGCACTCATAGCTCAGAGGTAGAATCGCCGACTGACGCTAATTCGGTCGGGTTTCAATCCTGGGTTAAAAAGCAATCGGATGTCTAGCCGTACTGATGAGCTGTGATACAGCGAAACATATCTGTCTGCGGATAACTACATATATATATATATATATATAAACAGTCTACTTATGCATGTACTAAATAGAGGAGAGAAAGTAAAAAATTATTTATGTAATATCAGTATATTCAGAATCAGTCTACTTTTGAGAAGATATTTTTAAAATTAATAGCACCCAAGCTGTCCTTTATTTGGCCTGTTTGTTAATCTAATGTAACCTTTCATTTACAGATAAGAAGAATTGCTTCTGCATGGTGACGGAATAGATATTATGTATGCAAGTATTTTTTTCTTACTACTATTAAATAGATATGAAATCATTATCCAAAGACTCTTTCAAGAAAAAACATCACACATACCGATTACTATTCACATTCATGTTCAGCAAGGAAAAAGTTCTTATAAAATAGGTGAAATATTGATTTCCAGGATACAGTTTGGATATCGACCATGTTGAGAGGGAATGAGACACGTCAGACGATTAAAGATGGTCGGCTTTCATGCATTCTTTGACCCCAGTTTTTGAAGTTTAAACAAAAACAGAGCTCGAGAAACACTTGACAAATATACCAAGAAAACTCAATTCCCAAAAATATAATTGCAGAGATAATTCTATTACATTTATACAAATCTTTCTACATGAACTGAAAATGACAAAATTCAAACTTAAATAGATAATCGTTACATTATTCTTATAATAATTGTTTATTCTTGAAGTCTCTCTCTCTCTCTCTCTCTCTCTCTCTCTTTCTCACACACACTCACACACACACACACATATGTTGTAAATTGTATGGATATTTAGTGCCAAAAATGTTGTCTTTTCCAGCAGTTTACTGGTGGAACGGAGTTTTAGGAAAACAGATTTTTTGTCGCAAAGTGCTCAATATTAAGATAAGCATAGGTCGACTAAGAACGACAAATCGGGGAGCCTAGTTTGAATTCCAGTTGAACTCGTTGCATTCACTTACGCACAAATACCATTGGGAAATGTATTAATCCGTCTCTTCCCTCCAGTTATGGGTTAAATAAAAGGACAGACTGGGTTCTATTGCCTTAGATGGCAACCAGTCTACGGTGGAAAGCAATGGCAACCTACTGCGGGATAATATTCTGCCCGGTCAGTCATATCTCTTTCGAGACATGATCGCCCAAAGTGTGTATCACGTATAGCACTTAACTGATAGAGCGTTAATAGAATTAATGAGTAGAAACTTGTCACTTAATTTAACAGTGATATTTCACTCATGCGGACTTCGAAGTTGGCAATGACCAACTAACCAAATGACCCTGAAGAGTGAAGACATTAAAATAATGCTTTCACGGAAATTTGAAGTCAACATGATTAAAATAACAATGCCCAAAAGTGTCAAGTTTCTCCACATATGTTATATGTTATATGCATACGTTATATATTATTTAGTGTATCGAGGCAGCAAATAATTTTCTAAACATATACTCTTAAATATAAGAGGCAATAATTGTCTATTATGTTTAATCATGAGCCGTTCTAAACATCGTATTTTGGCTTTAATTTCAGGTGAAAATAAAGACAAAAATTCTCCAACATTTGGATATCTTTTTATTATGTTGGTTCTAAGCTTTCGGCTCACATGAGCCATCTTCAGAGAGGTTACAGGGACGTTAACATAAAAACAGTCACTATCAAAGGTGAGTTTATCTTGTGTTGACATAAAATTTTGCTAAGAAACAATAACATTTACCAAATAGCAAACGCAGTTCGTGAATTTCTAATGTGGTTCTATGATGTCACACCGCGCGAGAGCTCGAAATATTAACAGAACTTAAATGCAATGTAATGTGTCATGAGCAGATTTAAACGTGATTTTATTAAGTGTGTTTTTTTTTACTTAATGTAGATGGCTTCCAATATCTGAAGATTCTTTTTGCTGTGTGTACGAGTGAGGATTATTGTATTGTTGACTAAAATCCGTATAATATTACCTACATTGCTATGTTTTTCTAAGAAATGTTGTTTAATTGAACTTTGATCAGAAAGGTGTCAGGTAAGTCTACGAGAAAGCGAGGTTGTAGTAAAACCAATAAGTGTAGTGGATTTATTATTAGTACCAGAGATACAATATTAATATTATACAAGAAGTATAGCCCGGTGTTGCTTGGGTGCAATGAAAGCTTTAAAACTAATCCATGGTCCTGGAGCTCAGACTCTTCTGACGCTGGCACGAAAGACTAAAAAGCAATAGTTGTTTCCCGTTAAAGCGAAGCCGTAGACTGAAAGAAAAATGAATGGATGTAAGTCAAATTTTGATTTCCTGGTATCGATATCAAATAGTTTTTTTTGTTGTCGTAACTGAATTTTGAAGGCTAAATAAGTCCTCTGAGTAAATGGTATCATGGCTGAGACTAAGAACTACAATTATACCTAGTTAGAGTCAAACCCGAAGCAAAAAGTAAAATAAAAGGGCTGAAAAAATACAGACATAGAGGCAGATAAACAGACACACACATAAACATGTGTCTTTTATATATGTATATATATTATCGATTTTCTGCACTATTGTAAGAACTGAAACCTTGAAACTTCTGAATATCGTTTCTTATGTCTTTGTCTATGAGTGTATCAAATTTGATTAAAATCGGACCACTCCTTAGATAACCCGATTTTTTCGATTATCGATTTTCAATATTTATCGGGGGTACCTCGATACAAAACCTAGCTAAGAACACTCGCAGACGTTTATAGTACAACTGTGTATATTTTCGAGAAAATCGGTTCAGCCGTTTTGGAGTCTATAGGTAACGGACACACACAAACACGCACATACACACACAAAGTTCCAATTATATATAAGTTTAGGTATACTTGTGTGTATGTGTAAACTTATTTTACTAATATATGTCAGCAAATTGTGCATAAAATTGTATTATATTTTCGCAGTTTGTGTCTCAGCTATTTCCGATTCAAATGAAACTTATAAATAATGGTGGGGTGTTTATAATGTTTTTTCTAATAAATTAATTTTATCCTGTTATTTTCTTTCCTGAAGAAACTTTCTGATTTGTATTTAAATATACGCGTATAGAATACGTGTGATGCTATGTATAGGACGGCCTGTTAGTAAATATTAAGGAAAACATTTTACATTTAATTTTAATTACTTCCACTGCCTCGTTCAAAATCCTGCCCTAATTTTTATTGCTATATTCACGACGTTTGGTCGTTGAATGCTCCGGCCTTCTCCAGGGGATATACATTGGAATTTCAAACTGAACCGTTTGCTTAATTTAAATAAAATGGCAATAAAGGTGAGGACAGCAGTCTGAATGATGTAAATAGAGTAAATAGTTAGAATGCCTAATCTTAGAATAATAGACGGATTATGAAAAGGCTAGAGCGTACAACAACCTAAACGTTGTGAATATGGAAATAAAAATGAGGGCAACGGACCGAACATTCTAAATTGTGTAACTAGTTACAATACCTCATCTCAGAAATTGTCTATTGTCTTTAATGTTTCTGGCGTCTTTTTTCTGTTGGATAAAGCGATAATCTAAATAACGTGAAATCTGATTAAGGAAACAAAATCGTAAGAGATTCAAATTATATTCAGTAATGTGTTATTTTAATGAAAACTAATTTTAAGAAAGAAAATCTATTCAAAAATGACAAGTAAAAAAAATTCATCTTGGACGTAAATAATTTTAAGATTTTCATTAGGAAGAAATAACAAAGTATTTTTAATATACCCACTCTCCGATGAGTGTTACAATGAGAAAGTTTTATTTGTTTTATATCAAAAGCACTGGAAATGTCGTCCTTGTATCAGGTGAATATAAAATAATATTTTGAGGGAAAATGTGTAACTATTTATTCACGAAGAGACAATTTGTTTGGCTCATAAGTTTAATTCCAGCACAAATGGCACATTCTTTTTACGCTATTGTTCACTAAATACTGGGAGCAAGAACCTCTCAAGGTAGAGGGATAATGAATGAATTTCTTTAAAGTAGAGCCACATATGAACTAGTATGATTATTGGTTTACAAGTCCCGATATTAATTTGTATTTGATATCAACGGTACAAATGAATTTCCGTCATCTGAAACTGAAAAGAAATTATCAGATTCTATGTTATGAATTAAATTTGAACGGCGAACGTCAATTTGAAAAACACAAAGGCAATTAGATTGCAATTGTAGAATTCAGTAAAAAAAGTGAATAATTCGGAAATGTTTTAAATTTTCACCCATAATGAGAAACTTGAGAATTTGTGTTCTAAATGATCACTTGATTTTAATTAGTGAATTCATGGGTGATTTTGATTTAAAAATATTTTTATGATACGTTTACTTTGCAAAAATATGTAATGTGTGGCTGAAGTCATTTTTACAATCGACATAAAACTTGTTGGCTGGACAGTTTCCAGCTGAAAAAACTTCGAAAATCATTCATTTTACACTAAAATCTATGGCGAAAAAGCATCTAAGTTAGTAAACAAAAGTGGTATTATAGATATTCGCAAAAATATTGCTTATATCCTTCTGGACACGTAAATCAAATCAAGGGTGGGTGGCTTTGGGTATAGAGTGTTCGGTTTTTTTCTTGAGCGGGTATGAGCGATTATGATTCTTCACCTATTAAATTCCTGTTGTCTAACATAAGCTGGGTTCAGTGGCCTGTTTTGCTCACCCAGCGACATCCTTTGAGGTTCAATTCTGCAATTGGTGACTTTTAGATAACTTTCTTATGTAATCAATTCAGACCTCTCTGCGACAGATAATCATTTTTACAGGGCCATTAGATGCATATATCCGCCAGCAGGTGTACATTAATTCGAATCAGGTTCGACAAATTTTCCACATTCGTGTTCCCATTTTCGTTTTGAAGGAATAAATTCATTGGTGGTTGGTAATCTTGTCTCGATTCGAATTCCCCTAAATTTGAACAATTTAGTTGTTCTTAAACCGAATTATGACATTTAAAATATTGTCTTTGAAAACAGTAACTTATTTAATTTAATCGATACATACATAGATACATAGATACATACGTACATACATATATATAGTCATCCGCAGACAGATCTTTCGCTGTACCACAGCTCATCAGTACGGTTAGACATCCGATTGCTTCTAGCCAGGATTGAAACCCGACTGAATAACATCAGTCGACGATTCTACGTCTGAGCTATGGGCGCTCGGTCGGTAGAGGAAGGCGAACTTAGCGTGCTATATACAATGTAAATACACACCAGTAGTCGAGAGTGTTCAAAGTCATTACTGAATGAACGATATATATATAGAGAGGTGAAGGGAGAGAGAGAGAGAGCGGGGTAATGTGTGCATATGCATACACCTGTACATGTGTTCCTGTGTGCATGTATGAAGATTATAATAGGTGGCCTTTATAAATCATGCACCAGAAATTCAAGGTATCATTTTTTTAGATTAATTACTATGGAAAGTTTTGCGAATTCATTTAGGATGTCTTTTATATTTGAGTTAGTGATCTTCCAATCAATTCATTTACATCTCTATTTGCGTACAGCTTCCGTTACACTCAGAGATTTCTTCCGTTTCCCATCATGCCTGCTTTTCCCATCGTGACTTTTGCCCACAAGACGACAATTCAATGAATGGAGACAATTTTTACGAAATCTCTACAAATAGATTTAGAATAAAAGAAACAAAAATCTGATGAAAATAATAGTGTGGCGATGATAAATAGAAAGATGGACAACAAGAAGAAGAAAAGCTTAAAAGACTTTGGAGCAAAAAATAATGATAGCGTTCATTATTATTGGCGAACTGAGAGCGTTTCCCACAGACGAAATAATCCGATCCTTTCTCTGCTATATCACTGCGACTATGGCATGTGATTTGACGATCTACATTCCTTAGTCCCACTACATTTGATCTTTCAGTCAGTTAAGTGCAATACGTGATACACGTTTGGGCGATCATGTCTCTTTCGAGAGAGAGACATGACTGACTGGACAGAAGATTATCCCGCAGTAAGTTGCCATTGCTTTCTGCGGTAACTGGTTGCTGAACAAGGCTAGAGAACCCAATCTGTCCTGTTATTTAACCCATAACTGGAAGGAACAGACCTATTAATACATTTCCCAAGGGTATTTGCGCGTAAGTGAATGCAAGGAATTCAAATGCCATATTATGACCCATCCCGACTCTTTTCCTATACACTACATTTATGACCTCTATAAGTCTAGGGTTAACCGTTAGCTTTATGCATCTGTGAATTTCACTTCTTGCCTTTCATAAAACACCACACAATAATCATCTACCTTGACTAGCTCTTAGGCTTTGTATTGGGTGAACATTAGTATATAAACGAAAAGAAAAAAGTTTGAAGAATTGGAAATTCGAGTTAGAATTAAATTATCCAGATTAGTCAGTCAGTTAAGTGCCATACGTGATACACGCTTTGGGCGATCATGTCTCGAAAGAGACATGACTGACTGGACAGAAGATTATCCCGCAGTAGGTTGCCATCGCTTTCTGTGGTAGACTGGTTGCCAGCCAAGGCTATAGAACCCAATCAATTCTGTTATTTAACCCATAACGGGAGGGAAGAGATGGATTAATACCTTTCTCAAGGGTATTTGTGCGTAAGTGAATACAAGGAATTCAACTGGAATTCGAACTCGGCTCCCCGATTTGTCGTTCGGAGTCGATATCCACTGCACCACAACGCACATCCTACGTACTTAACTCATAAATAGAAAAAAATGAATGAATTATTAATTTTTTTCTCATTGGTTGTCAAACGAGTCTTATCTTTTAAATGTGCCCCATCATAAATTTAACATTACAGAAATCATGTTTTTATCATTGCATATCTTTATATTTCACTATAAAATTGATTCGTGAAAAAGTTAACGTTACAGAAATCGCATTTGACTTGCTTTTTTTTTTATTACGGTGTTACTTAAATTTCGCTATAATGTAGAAATATTTCATATTATTTAAGCATTTTTTCAATAATTTTTCCCTTATTTTCAGAAACTGTTTGTAACGTTCATGTTCAATAATTGCATTTTGACATATCAACATTAAATTAGCTGAGCTGAAATGGCCTGCCAACAAAATCGTCCTTTGAAAATGTTACAGGGAAACGTTCTTCAGCCATTTTTGGACGTAGGAATTGGAAAGAGAAAGATGTATACTAGATTTACAATTATCTACCTAGAATCATTGAACATGAATAAAGGCTTTCGGGGCGATAACTAAGCTAAGTTTTGAAAAATATCTTCAATGCGAGAATAAATTCAAGCAATGAATAGCCATTCACAAATCTCTTAAAGGAAAACATAAGACCAAGTTGTAAAATAAGTTTGGAATTTCATCAGCTCTAACGAATGAGTTTAGTCCAAAAAGAAAGTCAGAACATTTATGCAATGGATAAGAATTTTATTTTTTTTATTACTGTTAGTCTTTGGTGTAATAATAAATGTTTAATCGTCTTAGTTGTTGTTATGACCGAAGGGCCATAGAAAGATAACACTGACTCGGATATAAGGTTGAGAAGTATATTCTCGGGAAACGTAGTACAAAAGTAAACGTGAACTGGAAAGTACTTTCTCTCGCAGGCGTCCTGACTCACTCATTCACTCACTCTGTGGCTACTACTCAGTGACCCACTCATGGCAGCCATATTATAAAGGTGTGGACGAGTTCATTTGTAGGTAGGTCGCCACCATATCCCTCTCCCAAGTCATTTACTCTGTAAAAGGGTTAACGCTCGGTAAATTTCCTCTTTCTCCCCGACCTTCATTGTTCGGGCGTAAGTTGCTGGGGATCGAGATCAAATGTGTCGTAAATGAACTTGATGGGTTCTTTCACTTCATCTTGTGTGCTGTTGGAATCCATTTCATGCAGTTTTTAGTTTGATTAATGTGTCTTTTGTGGGTATGTCTTGGTCCCTGTATTATATAGACTATCTCGCCGATCCTTCTTGTGATCGTGCCCTCCTCCCCCCAGTACGGCATATTCTTTTGAAAAATTTTAAAGATTTTCTGACCTGGGAGAAATAGTTTTTTTTGGGGCGGGTACTTTTTCGGTTTTACGTATTTTTGACTGTTTAGGAATTAATTTGTCAAACAGGAATTGTCTCACAGCAATTGCGCATGCCAGAATCAGAAGTATAGAAGAATGAAAGCCAGCCTCGAGTATATTAATTTGGGGTATTGAATGCTGCAGTTATTAGCAAGGTTGGAAGGTCAAAGGTCAAAGGTCAAAGCTTTTTCCAAATTACATAAATTATGGAATAATCACGTTATGACATGTCCTGTCGCTTATCTTATTAATTGTGACGTGTCCTATCGGTTATATTATTAATTAAAATAGTTATGTGTTGTTTTTATTTCATGGGCAAAAAACCCGAAAAGCATACACAGAAAGAATCTTATAATTATTGACCACTGAGGGATAAAAGTAAGAACCGATTTTGATTTATTAACATTTGTTAAAAATGAATTACAGTAGTTTAAGAAAACTTATAAATATTGTTACAAACAATTTGTTATGATTAAAAAATTTTGTCTATATTTCTGAGATGAGGTAGAATTTACAGTATTTACATTATTCAGACTATTGTCCTCATCTTTGTTGCCATTTGTACGACGTTTAATAATAGATCATTCTATTTGTCTATATTTCTGAGATGAGGTAGTATTTACACTATTTACATTATTTGGACTATTGTCCTCATCTTTGTTGCCATTTGTACGACGTTTAATAATAGATCATTCTATTTGTCTGTATTTCTGAGATGAGGTAGTATTTACAGTATTTACATTATTGGGACTATAGTCCGCATCTTTGTTGCCATTTGTACGACGTTTCGGCCGTTGTACGCTCCAGCTTTTTTCAGCTACTAGGAATTTCGAACCGAATCCTATATTACAATATTGTAATAAAATGTTCTGCTCGAAACTCCTTCATGTTCTTTACAACACTTCTACAAACCATTTGACACATTTCTACATTAATTTCAGAAAATTTATCAGTAATTGCTTGTTTCAATTAAGTAATTGTTTTCGGTTTGAAGTTGTAAACAAGATTTTTCAGTTCACTCAATTAGAAAACATCTCCGCAGACAGAGTCACAACTGAGTCGCACTCTTCCCGAAGATAGGAACACAATTGAGAGATGATTATACTTTTCTCGATATGGTCCGCAGAAAGATCCTTAATGTCGATTGTAGAGGCCTTTTTATATTCTGAATCAGTTTTACAACAATCACTGGTCCTGAAGTTTCTTCGTCCGGTTGTTTTTTAAATTATGGTAGTGCCGACAGAATATGACAATACTGAAAATTTCTAAATGAAGAATGAATATTGGAATGTAAAATTTGTAATAATTATGAATATTAATGACCTTAGCACTTATGGTGGATTCGTTTCAGTGTATATTTCATTAGACGTTGATTCAATATGACCTTATGCTAGTTCGGGATTCGTCAAACGGGTATGAAGATAGCAATACAAGTAAATTTGATTATTTATTGCTTTCAGTCGAATTGAACTCAGCGTGTAAGACGGCGTAGCGTTAAAATCACCGGAATGAAATAGAGAGTCCAATCTCGGAGGAAATTAGTGCCTTTAAGCGACACCAAGCCTTCTGCTAGTTACGAAGTTAACAATGTTAGCCGATAAACGAATATTGTTTTCATTGCACGTAATTCTAAAGTAATTATCCAGAGATAATCTGTGCATTATGAAGAGAGGAGCTAGATGTAGTGGATGGCAGTTTATGGACGGTTTTGTGAAACTGCCAAAAGCCCAGAGGAATCGGCTTTCAAATCTTTTGAATCACAAAAGTTTTGATCCAAAATTAGTAGAGACGTGAAGATAAAGATCAGGAGATTCGTTTGAGTGAAGGAAATGTTGAATTCCTTCCATGAGACGAAGATTACTTCAAAATGGTTTACATTCAAGTGCATCATCACGGCAGTTGGACATTTAAACGTTTTCAAGCGATTCACATTCCCTGGAGAATTTGAACGCACTTCTTCATAAAAGCGTTTCATTAACCTGACCAGTTTCTTAAGTGTAAAAGAAAAAAAGAGAGAAAATTGAGCCGAGATAAAAAAAAAAAAGGAAAAAATAGATCAAATGCAAAGAACAAAAATAGAAATCGGTTGAAAGATGAAAAGAAATATAAACATTATAATAATTGCGTCGTATGGAGAACAAAGGAGAAATAAATGAATAATATTTTCTAGATTTGCAATCTGATCTTGAATTGTCTTCCTATTGTAGATGTTGCTACCATGTAACTCATGCAACTTCGTCATATGGGAAAGTGAAATGTAATTGTATTTTATCTCAGATGTGCCAAAAAGGAGTAAGTAGGGCACTCCAGGCATCTTTTAAGTCATGAATACAAAAAACAAATATTTTGAAACCTAAGATTATTAAGAAACTAGCAGTATAGTCCGGCGTTGCTCGGGTGTAATGAAAGCTTTAAAAATGATCAATGGTCCTGGAACTCAGACACTTTGGACGTTGGCACGAAAGACTAAAAAGCAATAATTGTTTCCAGTTAAAGCGAAACCGTAGACTGAAAGAAAAATGAATGGATGTAAGTCAAATTTTGATTTCCTGGTATCGATATCAAATAAGTTTTTTTCGTCGTAAACTGAATTTTGAAGGCTAAATAAGTCCTCTGAGTAAATGGTATCATGGCTGAGACTAAGAACTACAATTATACCTAGTTAGAGCCAAACCCGAAGCAAAAACTAAAATAAAAGGACTGAAAAAAATACAGAAACACAGGTAGATAAACAGACCCACACACAAACATCTTGCCTTTTATATATATATATTATCGATTTTCTGCACTATTGTAAGAACTGCAAACTTCTGAATATCGTTTCTTATGTCTTTGTCTATGAGTGTATGAAATGTGATTAAAATCGAACCACTCCTTAGATAACCCGATTTTTTTGATTATCGACTTTCGATATTTATCGGGAGTACCTCAAAACCTAACTAAGAACACTCGCAAACGCTTATGGTACAACTGTTATTAATTTTCAAGAAAATCGGTTCAGCCGTTTCGGAGTCTATAGGTTACGGACACACATACACACACAGACACAGACACACACACGCATACACACACAGCCAAAGTTCCATTTATAAATAAGTATAAATGATATCAATATGTAATTAAATTGTTTTGTTTTTTTTTCGAAATGCATTTCTCCACTATAAAATATATCCAATCAACAAATGTAGGTACAGTCAACTACAAATAAAGTCTAAAAATAGAGTCTACTGTTGTCATATCTAGTCAAGCGACCCCGGCTGTTCATCTCAGGGTTCTCGACAGGCTCCAAGGGGAGAATCTGTAATGTGATTGGTCCTGACTTGACAGCTCAACTCAAGCCACTTTCTCACCGGCGGGATGTGGTTTCCCTGTGTCTATTCTACAAATATTTTCATGGCTTCTGCTCCGAGAAATCTAGCTCACTGGTGCCCCTACGCAAGAATTTACTCGGGCAACCAGACTGGCAATAAGGTCTCACCCTTTTACAGTTAGATCAACCAAATGCAGGCAACAATTCTACTACATCAGCTTATTTTCTCGCACTTCCCGCCTGTGGAACTCCCTTCCATATACTTGCTCTCCTGACTGCTACAACCTCCAGCCGGGGCGACATAGACACTGGTTTCCAGTACGACTTCAGTTCAGCTCAGCCTAGTCTGTCTGTCTGTCTGTCAGTCACGTGTAGCCAAGCTATTATTACTCTTTCTCTTTGTATCTTTTTGTATCTGTTTGAATCTCTTGTTGACGTAATATATGTTTTTGACCTACAACCGTGTTGACTCATTATTTTATAGTTCCATACAGGGTCCATATCAACTGTCGACGAAGATATAAGAATTCACGCAGGGAAGGAAAAGCTTTTTCTTTGACTACTGTCGATATATCAACGAGCGACGAAGATATAAGAATTCACGCAAGAAAAGAAAACCTTTTGTTTTCTTTGATCACTATCGCCACATATCAACTAGCAACGTCGGAAATAAGGAAATTGCGAACATCAACGGTCGAACGTAGATTTCAAATACCAAGGAACAGCCCCCCACTCACGTATAATCGGTCGAAAAAACGTGAAGTATCAAGAAAGGAAAAATATATACCTCATCTAAACCAGCCTGCAACTAATAGAAAATAAAAAAAAGAGAAGGAAAAATTCAGACTCGAATGAAAAAATTTCCTACAAGCCCGGAACGGCGTCACGGAAAAATCTGTAAGTAGATTCGTTTTGGGCCTACATCTTTCTCTTAGACGTACGTCTTACGAAAAAAACTATAGTGTTTTTCCTATTGTGTTTACGAAAAATTGATCGTGTTGAGTTTGAAAAAAAAAGAATGAAAGGCTTACAAAAAATGATAATTAATTAAAACTCAGTTGGATTGACAACTAAAAAGTGACGAGAATTTTCAACAACAACAACGATTATGTATGGAGCTACATAAACAACAAATGGATTTGCAGTAACAAGTCTTTAAAAGGACCAAGGAACGACAAAATCAAATTGAAGAGTTGCTTCTTATAAATAAATAAACTGAGAACGATACTGCTTTTTCTTAGGGTACTATCTGGAGTACTATGGAAACTTTTGAGTATGTGCCTGAAGACAAAAAAACCTTTGATGCTTTTTATAGGCGGTACGAGAATTTATTTAACGTCGACTGTAATAATTGGTCAAATTCCAAGAAAGTGCATTTATTACTAAGAAAGTTGGGTACAGCAGAGCACAGCAGGTTTGTTGATTTTATCCTCCCCAAAAAGACAACAGACCTGGAATTCTCAGTAAAAGTCAAGCTACTGTCGGAATTATTTGGGCCGAACACATCACTTTTTCATAAAAGATGAACGTGCCTAAATTTTTTCAAAGAGGATCAGTAGGACTATTTAACATTTGCAGCTGCAGTAAATAAATACTGTAACGATTTCAAACTAACGGAATTATCTGCTGACGACTTTAAATGCCTAATTTTTGCTCAAGGTCCGGTCTCAGCCGAAGATGCTGAAGGTAGACGTCGAGTGCTGAGAAAACTAGAAAATGAGCCGGGTTTAACCCTCCAAAAATTAGCAGAAGACTGCCCTCTGGCAGTATCCGTAAAAAGTGACTCTAGGAATATCGAGGAATTGGGAGTCGCTCATATAAAAAAAAAAAAAAATTACCGTTCGCAGCGGTAAACCAAATAGACGAAGAATTAGACAGATTAGTAAATGCAAGTATCCTGTCTTGATTTTTCGGAGTGGGCTGCTCCAGTGGTATACGTTAAGAAGTCAAATCAAATCTTGTGGTGTATGTAGTAATTTTCCGACGGGTTTGAACGCCTCGTTAAAAGACCATCATTATCCTTTACCTAGCCCCGAAGAAATATTCAGCAAATTAAACGGAGGCAAAATTTTTTCAAAACTCGATTTATCAGATGCTTACCTACAAATCTAGGTTGACGAAGAATGCTCCAAACTGCTGTGTATAAATACACATAGAAGTCTATATAAATTTAATAAATTGGCTTTTGGGGTCAAGGTCACGCCTGCTATTTTTCAACAGGTCATGGACACCATGCTGGGCAACCTTGATTTCGAAACTGCCTATCTTGACGACATCCTAGTTACGAGTGAATCAGTGAAAGGCCATAGAGAGCATATAATAAGCGTATTCGATAAAATCCAGGAATATAGTTTTAAAGTTAAAGAAACTAAGTGCGAATTTTATTTAACCCAAATAAAATATTTAGGCCACATTATTGATAAAGACGGTCGACGTCCGATACTGATAGGGCTACGGCGATTAAGGACATGCCGGCCCCGGATAACGTACAAGAACTGCAAAGCTTTTTAGGCCTAGCTAATTTCTATCAAGTATTCATAAAGAACATACATAACTTGAGAGTTCCGCTAAATGATCTTTTAAAGAAAGATAAAATCTAGAATTGGACACCAGAATGTCAATCAGCATTCGAAAAAATAAAAGATACTCTTACGTCAGACCTTTACCCCCCACCTACTATAACCCAAAATTGGTTATTATAGTAGCGAGCGATGGCATTGACGCCAGTATATTACATAAACTTCCTTACGGAACAAGAAAACCGATAGCGCATGCTTCACAATCTTTACTGCCTGCAAAAAGGCAGTATTCACAGATCGAAAAAGAAGCATTAAGTATAATCTTTGCTGTGACTAAATTCCACAGATATCTGCATGGTAGACATTTTACTCTACAAACCGATCACAAGCCGCTGCTGAGGATATATGGAAGTAAAAATGGATTGCCGGTGTACACCGCTAACAGACACATTCGATGGGGAACAATATTGTTGAAATCCAATTTCAAAATCGAGCATTTGTCTTCCAAGAATATTTGCCACGCTGACGGATTATCCAGACTCGTTCCTAAAAATAAAGAGTTATTTCGAAGACTAGTTCATCGCAACATTGAGAACGGATTGCGAAATAAAAAAACATGATCGCCAACACCATAAGAGAGCTCCCAATTACATCATCCGACATTAAAAGGGAGTTTCTGAAAGACGAGTTCATTACGTCTACTAAGAATAAAATTCACAAAAAAGACTCAAGTGTGCCCCAGGTTTTTTCTCTTTGTGATGAGGTACTATTATACAACGAAAGAGTGGTGATACCAAGAAGTTTACATAGAAGATCCTTCGAGACTTTCATACGGGACATCCTGGAAAAAACGAACTCTTTTAGCTCATGATATGTTATGTCTACTGGCCTAACATGGACAGAGATATCACAGACATGATTGACGAATGCAAAGGGTGAGCGTTTGCTGCTAAAGCTCCACCAGTTACGTGCAAACCTTGGCCGAAGACGGACCAGTCATGGCAAAGGATACATGTCGATTTTTCGGGACCATTAGAGGATCACTATTCCCTCATAGTCGTAGACAGCCACACTAAATGGCAGCAAGTTCTCAGATGTAAAAGACCAACCACAGGATGCACGATAGCTTTTCTATATGAACTGTTTGCACGTTTCGGCGTTGTGGATTGCGTAGTAACTGATAACGGAACGCAATTCACATCATGCGAATTCAAACAATTCTGCGAAACGTTTCAAGTGAACCATATTAAGGCTCCACAGTATTACCTTAGGTCCAATGAGCAAGTGGAACGTTTCGTCGATACATTGAAACGAGCACTTAAGAAAGCACAGGGCACACCTACTGAGAAGGTGCTGCAACTGTTTCTGCAGGTGTAAAGAATTACTCCAAATCTCAATACACCTGCGGGACTTTAACCGGCAGAAAGAATGTTTGCGAGAAAAATAAGATCAGTTTTCGACAAGCTTATCCCCAAGCAAGATAAATTTAAAAAGACAATCACACCTTGCAGAAAACGTTACTCTTGTGGTGAAGAAGTTCAATTATTTAATTTACCAATTATCAATTGGTTCAATTATTTCCATTAGTTTTGTCTTGTAGAAGAGTTAAATTTCTGTCTTCGAGACATTCAATTTGTAAGGGTTGGCCAGCGAACGCATGCTGCTTAACTCGACTATATTCTGTAAAAAATGGTTTAATTTCTATTTTTGTCTTCAGAAATTTAATTAAATCAACTTTTCAGTGTTAGCTGCTTGTGGTAAGTCCATCGGGATTCAGTCCATTTTTCAGTCTGTTTTTCTGTAATTTTTGGAATTTATTATTTTTTTTTTCGTTTTTTATTCGTCTTTGATTGGAGTAGATAGTTCCTACTATCGCCCGGTCTCACACTCCACCCCCTTCTTTTGAATGAGTTTAGAGGTGATCGCCTTGTTTCTTGTTTAGGAAGGGGTTCCCGGTTCATCCCCCTTCTCCGGTCTTAGTGTTAGTTCAGCTGGAAGCTCTTTGCAGTTACGGAGTATGGTGGCAACGTCTTTACATTCTGAGGGTACCGGGTTGGCAGTTTCCTGGTTGCTGCTTCCGACTGGTAATTAGGAGCCCGAACTCTTGCGTAGCGTCTTGAGAGGCTGCTTTGATCAACAGTTGAATAATACCGGGGTTCTTGTAGTGCCATACCGCGCATGGACGGGCGTCCCTGCATAAACGTTCGGTGGGCAACCCCGAGGCCACATTATGTTCTAGGCCGCGCCAGTCTCCATCCTTCACAAGTTGCAAACGATTGACCGACTGATTCTATTCTAAGACCTCTCCTTAACTGAATCACTATGGAAAAAATCAAACATAATAGCAAAACTAAATCAGCTCATTTAAAACGCCCAAACCTGTCTGCATCTCTTTCACTAACATACGCGGCATCCGCACCAACTTCCTCAGCGTATATTCATTTCCCCACAATAACTAACCTGATATATTAGCCCTATGTGAAACTAATCTTAACCCTTCTATCCCCTCATATGAGTTCTACGTTCCTGGCTACCTTCCCCTCTTCAGGAAGGACTCCAATGTTCATATGCATGGGTTTGGTGTCTATGTCAGCGAACACCTTCCCTTAGCTAGGGTGTCATCTTTTGAATCCCCAGATCATTTTTATGTGCTTCCGCCTCTCACTTCTCAGCTCGATTAGCTATCTCTTCTTTCTCTACCGCTCTCCTTCCTCCCCTGACTGTTCGTTACTTGACATCATTTCTGACAATATTGACAAAGCCATTTCTTCCCATCCCTCTGCCCATGTATTCGTGTTTGGTGACTTTAACGCCCACCACACCAAGTGGCTGAAGAACGCTGTCACTGGCCCTGCTGGTGTCCACACCATGAGCTTTTCAATCACCCAATCCCTTACGCAAGTAGTGGACTTCCCCACGCGTTTCTCCGACAACCCTAACGGAAGGGACTCACTTCTAGACCTCTGCTTCACTTCCATCCCAGACTTTTGCACTACCAGACTCTGCCCACTCGGAAACTCTGACCACACTGTAGTGTCCGTCAATATTTCACTCCACTCCCGCCCGACCCATGAAACCCAGACAAGTAGAATATCCTACTGCTATCAAAGAGCAGACTGGGATTCGTTCCGAGACTTCCTCTGTGACATCCCTTGGAATAACGTTTTTAGTCTTCCCATCGAAGAATGTGCATCCGAGGTCTCCTCCTGGGTTAAGGCTGGCATCGATGCCTTCATCCCTGCTAGGAAATTCCAGCTTAAATCTCATTCGTCTCCATGGTTCTCACCCGCTTGCTCGGCTGCCATTGCCCACCGGAATCATTTCTTCCGACTCTAACGTAACTACGCGTCGGACCAAAACAGGCGCCTTTTCACTTCAGCTCGTAATAAGTGTAAAAGGATACTTAACAAAGCTAAGATGTTGTTTGCTGCCAGAATGAAGCAACGCATAGCATTCTCTAAATTCGGCTTTAAAGACTACTGGCGACTCTGTAAAAGAGTACTTAACAAGAGCATGTCCACAATACCCCCGCTAATCAACAAATTTGAGGTCCTCACCACCCCAGCAAATAAGGCTGAATGCTTTGCCCGCAGATTCTCGAACAATTCGAGTCTGGACTCATTTGGAGTTTTGACACCCGACTTCTCACCTAGAACCGAGGCACAACTGAATGATGTCCACATTACACCTTCGCTTGTCTCTAAGATAATCTTAAAACTTGACCCTCACAAAGCGAGCGGTGGTGACGGAATCCCAACCATAGTCTTAAAGAAATGTGCCCCTGAACTCTCCTCTGTCCTTTCTAAGCTCTACAACCTCTGCCTATCTGCTTCCTGCTTTCCTGTCTGTTGGAAATCTTCCTCTGTAGTTTCTATATTTAAAAACACTGGAGAACCCTCTGACCCTGCAAATTACCGCCCTATCAGCCTTCTTCCGATCTTTGGCAAAGTGTTCGAAACCATTATCAACGCCAAGGTGGTTCAGCATCTCACAGCACACAGGCTCCTCTCGGACAAGCAATATGGTTTCCGCTTCACAAGGTCTACTGCTGATATGCTAACGACCATCACCGAGTACATATACCAGGCACTCGACAGGAATGGCGAAGCCCGAACCGTTGCATTGGATATATCTAAGGCGTTCGACAGAGTTTGGCATGCTGGCCTTCTATGTAAACTGCGGAGCTATGGTATAACTGGACATTTGTTTCAACTAATCCAGTCATTCCTCTCTAACCGCACAATGAAGGTGGTATTAAACGGACATGCCTCCCAGAAATACTATACAAACGCAGGTGTCCCCCAAGGCTCCATCTTAGGTCATACACTCTTCCTGATATACATTAACGATCTCCCTGATTCCATAAGAGCCCAAATAGGTTTGTACGCCGATGACACCACAGTTTACTCTCGCCTCCTACAAAAATCTGGTGTAGGTGTCAAAGCTAACCTCGCAGCCGAGATTGAAAAAGACCTCCAATCCATATTGGACTGGGGTAAGAAATGGCTAGTAAATTTTAATGCTTCTAAAACGAAGCTACTCTCAATTAACCATCATCGACAATCTCACCTACCTCCCATTAGCATGGACCAGGCTTGCCTCCCAGAGAGTAAAACACTACGCCTCCTTGGTCTCACACTTTCAGCGGACCTCAAATGGAATGACTATATCGAATCCATTGCTAAATCCACTGCTATGAAAGTCGGTTCTCTGTGTAGGGCCCGGAAGTTTTTTCCGTCTAAATCTATCCTGCACATATATAAATCTACCATCCGCCCGTGCATTGAATACTGCGGCCATATCTGGTCGGGTGCCCGTGCTATTCTCCTCGGGCTTCTCGATAAGGTTCAGAGGAGGGTCTGTAATGTGATAGATACCGACTTGGCAGACCGCCTGCAGTCTCTCTCCCACCGGCGCGACGTGGCTTCCCTGTGTCTCTTCTATAAATACTTTCATGGCTTCTGCTCCGATGAACTTAGATCACTAGTGCCCCCTAAATACGAATTTGAACGAGATACTAGATTAGCAACTAGATCCCACCCTTTTACAGTGAGACCGATAAAATGCAACCGTAACTTCTACTCCAACAGTTTCTTTCCTCGCACTTCCCGACTGTAGAATTCACTTCCACACGATTGCCTCCCCCACGGCTACAATCTCCAGGAGTTTAAATGTAAGGTCAATAGACACCTCCTAACACACTAACCTGCTCTCATTCTATCAAACACTCTTCCCATCTGCCCAACCCTCATCTTCGGTATCCTTACTCAACTCATCTGTCACCTTCTTCCTGACATTCCCTATGTCTAACCACTCCTTCTCTTTAAATTCCTCTATGTAGCCCCATGCGCAATAGTGGCAGTGGAATGCCTTGCTTGGGGTGAGATGATTAACAAAAAAACAAATTACTTTTCAAAGTATACAAAAATAACATGACGTTTTGGGAAGTGGGCACTATAAAACAAAGAGTGGGAGACCTGGTATTCATGATACAAGGTCCAAGGAATATACATAAGCGCCACCAAAATCAAATAAGGAAATATCGGACAACAGACATAAATGATTCACGACCATCAAATGAAGAGCCGATAGATATAATTTTCGAGAATTTCGACCTTGAGGCACCCCAAGTTTCACCCGAAAGAAGACGATCTAGTTGGAAAAGGAAGTTCACGGATCCTTTGATCGTCGGCTCTAAACGAAAAAAATATTAAACAGCTTTTCGGGGGAAAAATCTCTTGGAAGTGGGGGTGTTTTGGAGAGTTACCCACTTAATAATGGACACTTCTTTGCCTATATTAACTGAGAGCTAATTACTCTCGAGGACAGAGCCGGGGTGGCAGAGACACTGATTTCCAACACGACTTCAGTTCAGCTCAGCCTAGTCTGTCTGACTCTTGGTCACTTGTAGCCAAGTTATTATTACTCTTTCTCTTTGTATCTGTTTGTATCTCTTGTTGACGTAATATATGTTCTTGACCTATCACAGTGTTGACTCATTATTCTATGGTCCCACACCGGGTCCATATCAGAATGATAAATACTGGCAGAAAAATTATCATTTCAAATATTTAAACATCTATGCGATGGTCATTCTTCCTGCTTTTGTGTATTGTAAACCAGAGTTCTTTGGAATAAAACAGCGACTCATTACTTAAGCCAACAAAAGAATAAAAGCACACACACACACACACACACACACACACACACACACACACACACACACACACACACACACACATATATATATATATATATATTTAGTGTATCGAGGCAGCAGATGATTTTCTAAACATATACTGTTAAATATAACAGACAATGAATGTCTATTATGTTTAATCATGAGCCGTTCTAAACATCGTATTTTGGCTTTAATTTCATGTGAAAATAAAGACAAAAATTCTCCAACATTTGGATAAGTTTTTATTTAGTTGGTTCTAAGCTTTCGGCTCACATCTTCAGAGAGGTTACAAGAACGTTAACATAAAAACATCCACCATCAGCGACAATTTTATCTTATGTTGACATAAAACTTTACTAAGCAACAACAACAGTTACCAAAAATAGCAAACGCAGTTCGTAAATTTGTAATGCGGTTCTATGACGTCACATCACGTGAGAGCTCGAAATGATAACAGAACCTCTCTGATCAGAATACTATTAAACAACATTTTTTAGAAAAAAAACAATGTAGGGAATATCATACAGATTTTAGTCAACAATACAATAATCCTCACTCATACACACAGTAAAAAGAACTTTCAGATATTGGAGGCCATCTACATTAAATCCAAACAACCCACACTTAATAAAATCACGTTTAAATCTCGTCATAACACATTACATTGCATTGAAGTATACTCTAAGATCTTTTTCTTTTCTCTGCCAGGAATATTCATCCTATATATATGACAGTCTCATATATAGAAATTTATATATCATATTCTTCCATAGGACACTGTCATTTTTCTATCCAATTTGAAATCTTACCGAACATTTCGTTTACACGAATTTGGTTATATCTTCTAAGCGAATAGAACAGAAAGAAAGGAGTGAATTTTTAGAACGACAAAATCCAAATTGTGTAAACTCGATAAAGAACTCATATGGCATCTATTTTCATAATGCGAAAAGTCGACAGTTGAGATATTTTGTTGAAAACAACTAAAACGATGACCGCCGAAAATATGTGGAATAATGAAAAGATTAATCTGCGAAATTAAAAGAATCACAACTTTTGCAAAGATGTCAATCAAATCAAAGAAGTGAACTTGAAAAAATGGTGTTATTGCAATCATCTTTGATATTAAGAATTTCATCAATCATTTCTACAATTATTTAATGATACTTTAATGATACTTTAATGATACTTTAATACCAATGAAAATAATTCACGGACATAATCGGGTTTCTATGAGAATATTTTTCTAAAGAAACTAAATAACATATTTTCATATATTTAATCAAGATTTTTTTTCATATTTTTGTATATATTATATTTTCTTGTGTCATGTTGGTCATAGGTTTTCTTTTTTCAAATTTTCAATTAAAAGATTTTTTATCCTCCATTTTCTTCAGCGCAATATAAACTATTCCGTTGTTATGGTACGAAAATGCTTTCTCGATTCTCGTAATACCGAACCTGCCTTCTTTTGTCATAACAACGGATTTTCTTATTATTCCGTAGTTCTGCGATTAGATTGCTAAATATTATCTGTCAGAAGATTTCACTGATACGGATTAAGTAAAAGATTTCACTGATACGGATTAAGTAAAAGATTTCACTGATACGGATTAAGTAAAAGATTTCACTGATACGGATTAAGTAAAAGATTTCACTGATACGGATTAAGTAAAAGATTTCACTGATACGGATTAAGTAAAAGATTTCACTGATACGGATTAAGTAAAAGATTTCACTGATACGGATTAAGTAAAAGATTTCACTGATACGGATTAAGTAAAAGATTTCACTGATACGGATTAAGTAAAAGATTTCACTGATACGGATTAAGTAAAAGATTTCACTGATACGGATTAAGTAAAAGATTTCACTGATACGGATTAAGTAAAAGATTTCACTGATACGGATTAAGTAAAAGATTTCACTGATACGGATTAAGTAAAAGATTTCACTGATACGGATTAAGTAAAAGATTTCACTGATACGGATTAAGTAAAAGATTTCACTGATACGGATTAAGTAAAAGATTTCACTGATACGGATTAAGTAAAAGATTTCACTGATACGGATTAAGTA
>JBBBDQ010002263.1:717500-840000 GCA_037127315.1 Ascarosepion bandense | reverse complement strand
GAGCAGATAAATTACTAGAAAAGAAAACGACAGTTTATCCAAAAAGTGAATGCCGAATTATATAATCACAAGTTTCAAGATAAATGGTTACAAAAGAATATTTTTACAATAACCAAAAAAAAACATTATTGAGTGTCGTCAGAACTTTGGGAAAGTATGGAGGGAAAAATCGAAATTGCCAAAACAAAATGTAAGACATGAATAACTATATTCGATAAAGTGTAAAGAAATATTCGAAAGATAAGGAGAAAATTCGGTAAAAATGAACAGTGAATGCAAAGGAAATAGACAATAAAACGAGGGCAGGAGAACAAATAAAAATGGAAAGATTATTGAATGAGAAGTTTTTAAAAAATGCAAAAATATTAAAACCTTTAAAGAATTTTGATAAAAGAAGAATCCGTTATAAAATGGCAGACAAATACGAAATAGAGTGAGAGAAGAAAGATAAGACGAATAGCAGAAACAAAAAAGTGATAAACCTACAAATCATACAATCTTTTGCCGAGAACAAAAGTATGTAAGAAATAATACTAAAATATAAATAAATTATAATGTATTCTATCCATTATATATGCATATATATGTACGTATATAAAATAAAAGTAATAAAGAAATGTTAAAAGAGAAAATCAAATGCAAGAAATTTCGGAAAAGATCAAACAAAAATGTTGAGCAAGACAGACAATGAGACGATTTATGTTATGGTAGATTTCTTGGCCAATAAACGCGACACAGAGAACATGTTAATAAGATAACGAGGTTTTATTGGACACAGCAGCCTTTGTTCACTAAAAAAATTCTAAGAAACTAAAAACTAAAAAACGTGATAAAGAAAATAAATAGTTAGTGCCTTAATTGCATTATTTCTCCAAGAAAAAAATATTTCGATACTGAAAACGTATTTTAGGTTGTATTGTAATAACGACTTTGTGTTTTTCATGAAGCCGTGTTTAAAGCTGGTGTGATGGTTTGCTTCGTAGAAAAGAAACCGGGGAGTTTTTTCTTATTCTATTAAAGAATCATTTTTTCGCGTTCCGATGGTTAAATGTACGTCTTTATCTCATCGCACGAAAACACAGCTACGATAGGCTTATCGAACTTCATTCTCTAATTGAGTTAGAGAACTTTTTTTTTGCATAAATGTGTGTTCACTGTCTACATTTAAGCAAGGAATTCTATAAATACATTTCCATTCCGGCCGATAGCTAACTGAAATAACTTTATTATGATAACAGAAAGAACATTATCATATCAAAAGAAATCGATTTTCCCTTTTTAGAGCTCGCCATCTTGTCTAAAACCATTAACAAATCATCTTTGGCGACACCCTTTTGATTTTCTGACAAGATTGGATCAATTTTACTTGATGCTCAATGATTTTATCCAAATAGCTTCATACTTATTCGACCTATATATAAATGATTGAATATATTTGGTCAATTTAGCATTATATGGCACAGGGTCACAAAACTCAAGTTCTCAAAGAGCATTGACTCTCTAAAATAGCGAGTGGTCTTGTGATGAGCTAGGTTAGTTCTTATACGAAGATAGATACCCTGAGTTGATTCTTTACTTGCTAGACATAGGCACCATGGGATGGTTTTCTTCTTCGATGTCTCTGTCTTCAGGATGTAGGCGATCATGGCCTTCCACATCTTCCTATCCCTAGTGGCTCTTAGCACACTTTCTTCTGTTATCCCAGACCCTAACCTGAAACCTTACCCTGCCATCCACTGGCTCAAGACTGTCAAGTATGTTACGCATTACTTTCCACTTTCTCTCTTTACCTGACCCGTGAGTATCAGATTCCCCAAGCCCTCTTCCTCGATACATGTCCCAGTAACTTTAGCTGTCTTTTCCTGATTTTAAGTATTAATTTCTTTTTTGTTTCCATCCTCCCCAAAACATCATCGTTGTTCACATGCTTGTTCTATGATATCCTCAGTATCCTTCTGTAGAACCACATTTGAGGAAATTGTCTAGTATTCACTGTCATATTGAAAAGTAAACACCTTAAAATAACGTTTGGTCCAAGGAATAGGTTACTATACAGTAGGTGCTTATTTGTAAATGATAGTTTTAGATTATAAATTATTACACGCACTTACTGATCGCAAAAATGTTAATTTCGTATATCAAATGTTTGTTAAGTAATCATTAAAAGTGACAAGAAACAAAGAGCGAAATTTCTGAGAGGCATTTTTTCAAATAAAGAAAAATTCATGAAATTTATCAATTTTCTTCCTCTTTAAATTATTTCGTTGATAAATAAGATGAAAGAAACATTAAACAAACAATTCACATGGGATTCTTCAAAACATATGAACTCTTCAGATAAAACCTGGCTTTTTATAAACTTCCCTTTTGTTGCTTGTGATACAATTAGAAAAAAAAACATGATTTTAGTCAAAGAATTTTGAAATGGCACCAAAATTAACAAATTCAGTGTAGCTTCTGGAATTGACTTCTTTTTATCTTCAGCTTTCCGGAATTTTAAAAAAATTCAACTTTCTATTGGGCATCTGAAAAAGTCAATCTCTGATTTGCTGTCTTGGGAGCAGACAATAATGAGAAAACCCGAAGAATTGTTTTGTTCTTTTGTTGGGACGAGACAGTGAGGAAAAAAGAATTGATGAAGTTCGTAAATTGCAATGTTTATGCAATAAAAGAAAGAAAGAAAGAAAGCCTTGTTGAGAATCCAGTACTGAGTTCTACATTGAAGAAAGATGAAGCAACCATAGCAGTTTCATTGGTTATCTGAAAACTATTGAGCCGACTATTTCTGTTGCACATTTAACATGGGAAATTTTACACTGGCGCCGTCTGTTGGGGACAGCATAACCGTAAAAACAGATTTTTAGATGAGAAAAAAAGTTGTTTGTTGCACATGAAAATGGTTTATCGATTATAATTTCAATACTTACAGTTTATCGTATTTTAGTTTTTATTTAAATAAAAGTGTTTAAAATAATCCACCAATTGACGTATGGATAATTTTTTCTCTCTCTCTTAGTTAATTTTTTTACGTAGATTTTTTTTTCGAATAGATATTTGCATAACTTAGTTTAGTTTAGTCTGGCTCACGGCAAATCAACTCACGTCACCCCAAGTAGGATTCATTAAACAATTATATATAAAATCTCAACATGGTGGCTACTGAAAAATTGTCGGTTCTTTAAAAAAATCTATGAATACAATAAAAAATATCCCTTTCTATTTTGATGAGTTTTCATAATGGCTGGTTACCCCTTCTCTGACAGGGCGGTTAGCCATTTCCTGTTGCAGAGGTTTGGTCAGGCATATTTGTGTTGTTTTAGCATCCGAAAGGGCATTTATACAGTTTGTGCGAAAGAGAGAGAGTGAGCACAATCTGTTTTGATCAGCAGTCTGAGAAACAGCAGGAAGTTTAAAGTCTCAGCCATGATGACTTGTGACTTCCGACTTTCACCCACAACACTTCGTCAATTTGTCGGGTACTGTTTTCACTTTTTTACTTTTTTCGCCCATTTCAGACCGATAAAATCAAGGTCACCTTCCTGACAAATCGACCGCGAATCTCATGTACATGCATATCTATCTATCTATCTATCTATCTATCTATCTATCTATCTATCTATCTCAGTCTTTTCATATCTATCTATCTATCTATCTATCTATCTATCTATCTATCTTAAGAGGAAAACTCAACACATAATTAAACGGTTATAAATCCAGAATTTATTTCAGAAACGTAAAAAAAAAACAAAAATTCAATTGCCTCGCTCAGACTGTTGATGGATAATATATATACAGGTAGCATATCTTTATTCAAACATGTTTCATTTGATAATATAGACACATTATGTCTGTTTATTTTATAATAATCTTTTCTAATATTCTAGCTTCTTAGTGTTAAGCTGAAATTCAGCAAGGAAATATATACAAATACATATAGCCGATGTTTGATTGAATGTCCATAAGCATTGAAAAGAATAAATGCATCCAATTCTTTTCTGTTTTCAGTAGTTTTTATGCAGAGTAATTAACAAGAGCAAGTCCACAATACCCCCGCTAATCAACAAATTTGAGGTCCTCACCTCCCCAGTAGATAAGGCTGAATGCTTTGCCCGCAGATTCTCGAACAATTCGAGTCTGGACTCATCTGGAGTTTTGACACCCGACTTCTCACCTAGAACCGAGGCACAACTGAATGGTGTCCACATTACACCTTCGCTTGTCTCTAAGATAATATTAAAACAAAGCAAGCGGTGGTGACGGAATCCCAACCATAGTCTTAAAGAAATGTGCCCCTGAAATCTCCTCTGTCCTTTCTAAGCTCTACAACCTCTGCCTATCTGCTTCCTGCTTTCCTGCCTGTTGGAAATCTTTCTCTGTAGTTCCTATATTTAAAAACACTGGAGAACCCTCTGACCCTGCAAATTACCGCCCTATCAGCCTTCTTCCGATATTTGGCAAAGTGTTCGAAGCCATTATCAACGCCGAGGTGGTTCAGCATCTCACAGCACACAGGCTCCTCTCGGACAAGCAATATGGTTTCCGCTTCACAAGGTCTACTGCTGATATGCTAACGACCATCACTGAGTACATATACCAGGCACTCGACAGGAATGGCGAAGCCCGAACCGTTGCATTGGATATATCTAAGGCGTTCGACAGAGTTTGGCATGCTGGCCTTCTATGTAAACTGCGGAGCTATGGTATAACTGGACATTTGTTTGAACTAATCTAGTCATTCCTCTCTAACCGCACAATGAAGGTGGTATTAAACGGACATGCCTCTCAGAACTACCATACAAACGTAGGTGTCCCCCAAGGCTCCATCTTAGGTCATACACTCTTCCTGATATACATTAATGATCTCCCTGATTCCATAAGAGCCCAAATAGGTTTGTACGCCGATGACACCACAGTTTACTCTCGCCTCCTACAAAAATCTGGTGTAGGCGTCAAAGCTAACCTCGCAGCCGAGATTGAAAAAGACCTCCAATCCATATTGGACTGGGGTAAGAAATGGTTAGTAAATTTTAATGCTTCTAAAACGAAGCTGCTCTCAATTAACCATCATCGACAATCTCACCTACCTCCCATTAGCATGGACCAGGCTTGCCTCCCAGAGAGTAAAACACTGCGCCTCCTTGGTCTCACACTTTCAGCGGACCTCAAATGGAATGACTATATCGAATCCATTGCTAAATCCACTGCTATGAAAGTCGGTTCTCTGTGTAGGGCCCGGAAGTTTTTTCCGTCTGAATCTATCCTACACATTTATAAATCTACCATCTGCCCGTGCATTGAATACTGCTGCCATATCTGGTCGGGTGCCCGTGCTGTTCTCCTCGGGCTTCTCGATAACGTTCAGAGGAGGGTCTGTAATGTGATAGGTACCGACTTGGCAGACCGCCTGCAGTCTCTCTCCCACCGGCGCGACGTGGCTTCCCTGTGTCTCTTCTATAAATACTTTCACGGCTTCTGCTCCGATGAACTTAGATCACTGGTGCCCCCTAAATACGAATTAGAACGAGATACTAGATTAGCAACTAGATCCCACCCTTTTACAGTGAAACCGATAAAATGCAACCGCAACTTCTACTCCAACAGTTTCTTTCCTCGCACTTCCCGACTGTAGAATTACACACGATTGCCTCCCCCACGGCTACAATCTCCAGGAGTTTAAATGTAAGGTCAATAGACACCTCCTAACACACTAACCTGCTCCGATTCTATCAAACACTCTTCCCATCTGCCCAACCCTCATCTTCGGTATCCTTACTCATCTGTCACCTTCTTCCTGACATTCTCTATGTCTAACCACTCCTTCTCTTTAAATTCCTCTATGTAGCCCCATGCGCAATAGTGGCAGTGGAATGCCTTGCTTGGGGTGAGATGATTAACAAAAAAAAAGTACTTTTCAAAGTATACAAAAATAACATGACGTTTTGGGAAGTGGTCACTATAAAACAAAGAGTGGGAGACCTGGTCTATATGATACAAGGTCCAAGGATAAAATGCAGCCGCAACTTCTACTCCAACAATTTCTTTCCTCGCACTTCCCGACTGTAGAATTCTCTTCCAAACGATTGCTTCCCCGACGGCTACAATCTCCAGGAGTTTAAATGTAAAGTCAATAGACACCTCCTAACACACTAACCTGCTCCCATTCTATCAAACACTCTTCCCATCTGCCCAACCCTCATCCTCGGTATCCTTACTCATCTGTTACCTTCCTCCTGACATTCCCTATGTCTAACCACTCCTTCTCTTTACCTTCCCCAATGTAGCCCCATGCGCAATAGTGGCAGTGGAATGCCTTGCTTGGGGTGAGATGATTAAAAAAAAAAAAAGAAGAGAGCAGACAAGCTTTTTTTTCTGATTCAATTGGGTCTGTCACTCTGTAACAGATTCGATATGAAGGTGTTTCGGTAAGAAAGACTTCATATAAGAGACACCACACATGTAAAGAGGGAAAAGAAACAAATGTTAAGACAAAACAAAGCCCTTTTATACAAGCACTCGATGTTGAAGGTCAAGGTTAAACGTTTCTTGTAGTTGTTGTACAACTATATACTTTATTGCTGAGCGTCAAGGATTTTTCTATCATGCAGTTCTTTGTAAACACCCAATGTATATTGGCCACAAGTCCTAAACCTACGTGTAATTTCAAAATAAAAGCCATAAATTTTGCAATTGTTGCGGCATTGTTAATCATAACAAAGTTTGGTACTATTTCAAGGGGCGCATCTGCTCGTAAAAAAGAGAATAATCTTGGAAAATACAATTTGTAGAATAGTAGCCATTAGATCTTTTTCAAAGCACAATATTTGTCAGAATCCAAAAAATATTAATTTCTAAAATTTTAGAAGTGTCGTCTTTCTCATATTATAATTACTGTATCAAAACTTTCCCTAATTTCGTAAAATATATTTATAAACATGAATTTGTTTTTTTATTTACAAATGTCAAGTTTGAAATTGAGCTTACGTCATTGAGAAACTGCGTACGTGTGACTTTACTCGTTTCTCCAATTCTTAATCGTACGCAATTATCTATGACATAGTCTCAGTATGAAACAATAAAAGCGAAGTACAGTTTTTTTAAACAAAAAAGATTCACAAATACGACAAAACTGTGAAGAACTTTGTCGCAGATCCAGTACTACTCTGACGAATGCCTAATAAAAAAAACTTGAAACGTTATCCCCACCGATTTGTGTCTTGAATGAAGAGAGAAGTGATAAAATGTCTTTATTAAGATATGAAATTTACGAGTGTCGTCTTGAAATACACAACATGTTGGATCCTAAATCAAGCAACAAAACCTCACTTAACCTCATTTAGGAAAAGATATTCACAAAGAAAAACACACGAAATTAGAAAGAGACTCTAATATACGCGCATAAATTTTGCAAACTTCCTTTTCTCGCGACGAATGCTGTTCTTGGTGGCCGGGGTGAATAGAAACAAAGTTTAGATGCCTCCAAAGAGAAACCGTTTTTAAAGATTGATATGTCAAATTTGAAGGTGTATATTTGGAGTAGGCTTGAAGGTTCTGAAGTTGGGAATTTTAGATAATGTTAAGATGACATTACAGATATAATTTGATAATGATTCAAGAAGAAATAGGATTTTATGAACAAAAATGATTCATCACATTCAGTAATGAATAGTGATAAATTATAGCATATTTGTTATAACAATAGACTATTTTTATCTTTTTTTCAAAATATTTTGTCATTATAAATTACGTAATTATCTAATCTAAATTTATTTATAAATGGAACATTGTCTGTGTGTGTGTGTGTGTGTGTGTGCGTGTGTGTGTGTGTCCGTTACCTATAGACCCCGGAACGGCTGAACCGATCTTCTTGAAAATTTGCACAGCGTCTGTGAGTGTTCTTGGCTTGGTTTTGTGTCGAGGTACCCCCGATAAATATCGAAAATCGATAATCAAAAAATCGGGTTATAGAAGGAGTGGTCCGATTTTAATCAAATTTCATGCACTCATAGACAACAAATTAAGAAACGATATTCAGAAGTTTCAAGGTTGCAGTTCTTACAATAGTGCAGAAAACCGATAATATATATAAAAGGCAACATATTTGTGTGTGTCTGTTTACCTGCCTGTATGTCTGTATTTTCAGCTTTTTTATTTTAGTTTTTGTTTCGGGTTTGGCTTTAACTAGGTATAATTGTAGTTCTTAGACTCATCTATGATACCATTTACTCAGAGGACTTATTTAGCACTCAAAATTCAGTTTACGACGAAAAAAACTTATTTGATATCGATACCAGGAAATCAAAATTTGACTTACATCCATTCATTTTTCTTTCTGTCTACGGTTTCGCTTTCACTGGAAATTACTATTGCTTTTTAGTTTTTCGTACCAACGTCCAAAGAGTCTGAGCTCCAGAACCATGGATTAGTTTTAAAGCTTTCATTACACCCGAGCAACACCGGGCTATACTGCCAGTAATTTTTAAACACAAAAGATTATTTCTTTGAATGTTTAATTAACCTAGCTACTTTTATGAAAATGGAACAAACCCGTAAAACTGTAAAACACATACCCAATTGTACAATTGATATGTAGTCTACTATAATTTACTTATCTGAAGTAAAGGATTTGCGCCAGAAATATCAAACGTTTGAATCGAAAGTAATGCCCATAAGAAATCTTTGATCTAACAGCAGTTGATCCGTGGTAACCTCAGTATCTACTGGGTTTATCCTAAGGGGTGCCAAAGTAAACTCTGTAGTTTACTCCTAAGAACGTCAAAAGTTCTAGAAGGGCGCGAAGATTTGGTCTAAAAGTAACCTTTTAGGCCTCAAAGTGCAGAATCTACCCGAATTTAGGCTAATCACAACCGGATAACCGGAAGTTAAACGCGTCACCTACGAGAAGAAAAGGCAGAGTAGCTCACATCCGCTAAGAAAGTGGGACTTTCGAAGAAAGATCTGAATCCACGTACAACTAGACTCGAACAACGTTAATTTGACGTAGTATAGAAGTGAATGTGCCTTATGGTGCAGTGGACATCGACTCGGAACGACAAATCGGGGAGCCGAGTTCAAATTCCAGTTGAATTTCTTGCATTCAGTTACGCACAAATACCCTTGGGAAAGGTATTAATCCGTCTCTTCCCGCCAGTTCTGGGTTAAATAATAGAACATATTGGGTTCTATAGCCTTGGCTGGCAACCGGTCTACCGCAGAAATCAATGGCAAACTACTGCGGGATAATCTTCTGCTCCTTCAGTCATGTCTCTTTCGAGACATGATCGCCCAAAGCAAGGTTAACAATGAGAGAATAAAAAAGGTGCAGAGATTTCGAAGAAAAGAAAAGAGGCGGATGGGAATCAAGTAGATAAAAGATAGCAATTGACGTTGCATTTAAACCTTTGGAGATTGTAGCTATCAGGGAAGCAAGCAAACAAGAAGTGTGAGAAAAGAAACTGTTAGAGTAGAAGACAAGTTACATTTAACTATTTTGATGGTAAAAGTGGGATCTTAATGCTAATTTAGTCTCCAGAGTAAATACACGTGGTCGGGATACCAGAGCAGTTGCGATAAAAAATACTTGTAGAAAAGACAGAGGGAAGTCACATCACGTAGGTGCAAAAGTGACTGAAGGTGGGCTGCCAGGTCAGGATCGATTATATTGCAGATTCTACTTTGAGATTAATAGAAGGAGCACCCAACCAGATATGGGAACAGTATTCAATGCATGGACGAATGTTTGTTTGTTACTATTTTTCATTTATTTTTTTTTTTCTTAATTTGAGATAATTAAATCTGGTTTTCTTATCTAGACTGGAGATTTGTTTAAATTGAAAAATCCCATAGAAACTTGTTGTTTTTGGCCTGTACGATTTTTTTTAATGACCACATTCCAATCGTCAGTATAATTTCAATCGTTACCGTGAGTCACCTTTCTGACCCGGTCATATCTTTTTTTCTTTATCATCCTATCACCCCAAGCAAGGCATTTTATTGCCACTGTTTTAAAGAGGGTTGCATAGGAGGAAAGTTATGAGAAAGAGTGACAGGTTATAGGGGGTGTCAGGAAGTGGGTAAGAGAAGGACGACTGTGTCCATAAAGTGAGGGATCAATTTATATATTGGCTGTAATATAAAATTGATCACCCACTTTATATTTCTTGTCTGTTGATAAGCTGTAGAAAACGAATCAATCAGTCAATGAAATACTAATCAGCTATACATTTATGTCCTTTAGGTTACATTCTCTGGAATATAAATGTATAGATTTTTTTTTTATAATCTTATCGTCACAAGCATTTTATTGACACTGTTTTGCTGGGGTTACATAGGAGGAAAGATATGAGAAAGAGTGACAAGTTATAGGGGGTGTCAGGAAGTGGGTAAGTAAAAGGATGGGAATACTGATGAGAGTGGAGTAGACGGAGAAAGGAGCATAAGAGAGAGAGAGAGAGGATGCAGGTTAGTGAGATAGGAGATGACTATTGACTTTACATTTAAATTCTTGGAGATTATAGCTGTCGGGAAAGCAAGTAAATGAAAGGGAATTCCACAGGCAGGAAATGCAAGAAAAGAAGCTGTTGGAGTAGAATTTATGTTTACAATTTATTGGTTTCACAGTAGAAGGGTGGGACCTAGTTGCTAATCTTGTGGCTCGAGTAAATTTATATATAGGGGGCACCAGTGAGTTAAGTTCATCGGAGCAGAAGCCATGAAAATATTTGTTAAAGAGACACAGGAAAACCACACTGCGCCGGTGAGCAAGTGACTGTATCTGAAGTGCCAATTTTCTCTCTTTTATTTTATATTCATTCTAAGTCTATTTGCTGTATTTTCTTTATGGTGTTGACAATTTCTGTCACCAGACAGGCAATAATTATTATTTTGCGATGTCTGTTTTAATGATTGTCTATGGAGATGAAATAACAATTGGCACCATTTAATCCTTATAGCATTTTCGCCTTGAAAAGTCAAAGTGATGGAATTAGCAATCAACGAATCAAAATTGGGCCTCAAACCCCGAGACAAACATTAACCACTTAAAGATCGTTAATACTAAACCCAGCAGTTCATATCGGTTTAAAATGATTCTATCTGTATTAATTAAACCTTGTATTAAGGAACCCAATTAGGAAGAATGTCTTTATCGGTCTTTCTCGCTCGCAACCACAGGAAATAATGACGAAATAGACGGTAGTTGTATTAATATTTCTATAATACGAATTTGGATTAATACTTGTAAAGTGAATGCATTGTTGAATTTTGGTATCAGTAATTATGAAAGCTTTATGAATAATTAGCAGTATAGCCTGGCGTTGCTCGGGTGTAATGAATACTCTAATACTAATCCATGGTCCTGAAGCTCAGACTCTTTGGACGTTGTCACGAAAGACTAAAAAGCAATAGTAGTTTCCAGTGAAAGCGAAACTGTAGACTGAAAGAAAAATGAATGGATGTAAGTCAAATTTTGATTTCCTGGTATCGATATCAAATAAGTTTTTTTCGTCGTAAACTGAATTTTGAAGGCTAAATAAGTCCTCTGAGTAAATGGTATCATGGCTGAGACTAAGAACTACAATTATACCTACTTAGAGCCAAACCCGAAGCAAAAACTAAAATAAAAGGGCCGAAAAAAATACATACATACAGGCAGATAAACAGACCCACGCACACACACAAACATCTTGACTTTTGAAATGAATTGTTTGAACATTATTTTTTTTTATCGATACTCGTATTTAAGTAGATATTCTGTTTTTTTTAAATCTTGACTTTTATATATATATATATATATATATATATATATATATATATATATATATATATACTATCAATTTTCTGCACTATTTTAAGAATTGCATCCTTGAAATTTCTGAATATTGTTTCTTATGTCTTTGTCTATGAGTGTATAAAATTTGATTAAAATCGGACCACTCCTTTTATAACCCGATTTTTTCGATTATCGATTTTCGATATTTATCGGAGGGTACCTCGACACAAAACCTAGCTAGAACACTCGCAGACTTTTATAATACAACTGTGTAAATTTTCAAGAAAATCGGTTCAGCCGTTTCGGAGTCTATAGGTAACAGACAGAGACACAGACACACAGACAAAGTTCCATTTATAAATAAGTTTAGATAGATATTTTTCTTGGTAACTAAGGAGATTATTAATTCATGTTCTAAATAATTTCTACCACGTTATATTCGAGAAAACATATCGATTTCTGAATCTGTTGTTAAAATTCACTAGTCAGTTGTTCTAATTCACTAGTCTCTTGCTCCAATTCACAAGTCCGATGAGTTCCTTGACGTGGTGTAATGGTTAACAAGCTTGTCTCGCTAGAAAGTTCAATTGAGTAGTGAGTACTTTCGGCCTTGTGTCATATCTAAATTGAGCTTATAAAAACACTCTCAAGTCCGTTTTCGTAAATCACTAATCCGTCGTTTTAAGACACTTCCTCGTTTTCCTAGTTCACCAGTCCGTTACTCACATCTACCATGTATAAGAAAAGTTGTTACAATGTCTTTTACGTGATATTGTTTTATATCTATATAATTCAATAGATACAAAGAGAAAGCGACAATGTCTTCTCCCTACAGTGATTCACAGTCAGCAGCCTCGCCCAAAGCATCAGGTTTCGACTGCTGCCAATTTACAAAGGTTATTCAAACAATCTAACAGAACTGATATTTACTGGAAGAACAAGGATGAGTGGCTGACTGGCTGCCTTTACACAAATCATGTTACTTGAGATGCCGATTAATGTATGTCTGCTCGATTGCTGACGAGGTGGCGCCAGCCGAAAACAGTGTGTGCAGTTGGAAACGGAAAGAAAGATGTTTCTGTTTGCACATGATCGCCTATTTAAAATAACTTTATTCGGCAGAGATTTTGTGGTTTTCAACGAAACCTACAAAGTAAGTGAACAAAATAACCATAAATATTTGTGCAGTTTCGATCAGTTATTCTTAATGACTTTTTACCAGGTTTTATGGCGATGAGTTTCTCACTTTAAATTATTTGTTGTTTTACAACTAACAATAGATTTGCCCCATCACGACATTATATATATATATATATAGAGAGAGAGAGGGGGGGTTTATAAAGGAAAACTCAACACGTCATATTAGTTATAAACTATAGTTCATTTCAATGAGTTTAATTAGCTCATATCATTAGACCCTTTTACAATATTTCCTCCATCTGGTATAAAATTTCTGCCTGAATGAACTGAATGTTTTCTTTAAATGAAGAGGGAACATAATAGAAATAATAATAATAAACATAAGATTACAAACAAATAAATAATAAATGACAATAAATGTAAGGGGAAGGAAGAAGGAAAGAAGAGAGATAGAGTCCAGTTCCAAATATGGGTAGTATATTAATCCAAATATTTGAAGTTATTTTGACTGTCTAAGATGGCATGACCTCTGAAAAAACCCATTCCCCTGACTTTAGGCGTCTATTTGACCCCATCAGGTCAACCCACTTACTTATACTAACTTTTATCCACATATACCTATGTGTACATTCCCACATATACTTACCCTTTGATTTTATTTCAGTTTACATATCCACTGATTTCTTTTTTTTTATTTTTTTATCTTTTTAGGTTTTAGCGTTTTCAACTGGTTAACATCCATCGAGCTCTCTATATGGATTTACCTATTAATTTATGTTAAGGAAATCTTGTTGGATTATCCTCTCCGTTTACGGACTGACAACTATACCTATATATATATATATATATATATATATATATATATAGATAGATAGATAGATAGATAGATAGATAGATAAAATACATTCCAAATTCAGGTTCACTTTTTCTTTCAAGTCTTTTATACTTTTTGATTTGGTGGTTTTCATATTTTTTTAATGGCAAGCTTCATTGATTTTCCAATTTATAGAAAGATGTAAATTCATGATGTGAGTCCAACTACAACAAAACCCATAAAGAACATTGTAATCTCCTGATTATGAAGCACCTAGGGAATGTGCGTGTATTGAAAAAAAAAATTTATTGACGTTTCAAACGACATTTTGAGGGACTGATTTCAATGTTTAATCAGTCGTTCCTTAGGGGCCAAATTTCTTGAACGAGACGAGAAACAAGTTCTGACATTTCTTTTACTCTTATTAGAAAATTAAAATACGATTTGGAGCGTTCATTCAAAGCAGAAATCAAAAGGTTCGAGTCAGTATAAAATAGGGTGGTAATCGAAGCAATTATTGTATGTACTACTAAAAAAATGCTAAGTTACGAATTTCATATTACGAACAAAAGTAACAAAGTCAATAAAACGGCCATAAGCAAAACAACAAAACAAAAACAAAAAAAACAAAACAAAAAACAAACAAACAAAACAAAACAAAAAAACAAAAAAAAAACTCGATTTGTTCACATCGGACGTTTTCATCAGATTTTTCATCAATATGTCATTTACAAAAAGTCAATAAATGACAAACTTTTGAGGTACGGGTGGCGAGATCAAGTCTTGGTGTTTCTTCATTTTCGATCTGGTGTTGTTAGCATAAACGGTCAAATAGTTTATTGATTAACAGTGTTGTACGGAGTAAACGTTCCTGAAGGAGTAACAATTTTCGAGGGAGTAACGATTTTCGAGGCAATAATCGTCCTCAAGGGAGTAACCTATCTCCAGAGAGAAACCATTCTTGGGGGATCAACCGTTCTCGAGGGAGTAACCTCTCGAAGGAGAAACAGTTCTCGAGAGAGTAAGTTATTTCGAGGGAGTAACAGTTCTTGAGGGAGTAACCATTCTGGTCGCATCTTGTAGCATCCTGCTGCCTGTGAGCTACTATTAATTTCAAGCGAAGTAGTTTTAGTTTCGCAATGTCAATTGATAATAATAGAAAGTAAATACTCCTCAGATAAAGACACGTCAATCGAGTGACATTGCAAATTGCTGGGACTGAATCCATTTTTTGAATACTAACATTAGTACGACTACAATTATTATTTCCTTTTTAGATCTTGCATACTGGGTGTTCTCGATCAAATCGTGCGACCTCACACAGAGATCACCTTTCGTATAATATTTGCAGTGAAAAGCAATGCTGTCTTCTGAAACAATCAGTTACTACAGTTTATTTGGATAATCTTAATGTAGGACTAAGTTCGGTGCGGTCGACGCCATCGCCCCTATGATGATCGATGTGGTGGTAACATGAACGTACCACATTCTGACAACTTTAATGTGGAGGTCGGTGCATTTTTTGAGCTTCTCGTCTTTCATTTGTATTGTTATTATTATTACCAAAGTAAAAAAAAGCGATTAATTATTCATTGTCTATATGCGCTTAGCTGTCTAGATCCCGTGGGTCAAACACACTGAGCGATCAAACTCAAAATAATGCGAAGATATCGGATTTTGTTATCTACGTCGATGATTTCACAATAAAAATTATTATATTATTTGCATTATAAAATGACAAATGTCACACCGTCAAATTATGTTTGTTTGTTCGCACGACCGTTATGCACTGCCAATATCTCATAAATAATGGACTATTCCATTTTGATCGCTTGGAAAGAAATAGCGCTACTTGGTTTCAGTAAGAAAATGAAAGAAAGGAAGATAAAAGTGGAGAGAGAAAGAGAGAGAGAGAGAGTGAGAAAGAGAGAAGCAAATAAAGTCGAAAAGAACAGATACAACACATTGATCGAAATGACAAAGCCGAAAAGTGATTGTATCTTCTTGCCGTCTAACACTCGCAGGATGTCACATAATGTCAGTTTAATATGGCGAGCTAGAACGCGTGCACTCGAGCTAGGTCCCCAAACAGTTCACACCCACAAGAATGAAATAAAAGGAGTACAGAATAGAAAAAACTGATAACAAACGAAATGTGATTCTACAGAGGGATGCTGAGGATACCAAGGACAGGACATGTAAGCAAAGACGAGGTTTTGGAGAGGATGAACCCGAGAAGGAAATTAATTTTTAACTGAAAACAAACGAAATGAGATTCTACAGAGGGATGCTGAGGATACCAAGGACAGATTATGTAAGCAAAGACGAGGTTTTGTAGAGGATGAACCAGAGATGGAAGCTAATACTTAACTGATAACAAACGAAATGTGATTCTACAGAGGGATGCTGAGGATACCAAGGACAGAACATGTAAACAAAGACGAGGTTTTGGAGAGGATGTACTCGAGAAGGAAATTAATACTTAATTGAAGCAAACGAAATGTGATTCTACAGAGGATGCTGAGGATACCAAGGACATATTATGTAAGGAAAGACGAGGTTTTGGAAAGAATGAACTCGAGAAGGAAATTTATACTTAACTGAAAAGAAACGAAATCTGGTTCTACAGAAGGTTGCTGAGGATACCAAAGACAGATTATGTAAGGAAAGACGAGGTTTTGGAAAGTATGAACTCGAGAAGGAAATTTATACTTAACTGAAAAGAAACGAAATGTGATTCTACAGAAGGTTGCTGAGGATACCAAGGACAGAACATGTAAGCAAAGACGAGGTTTTGGAGAGGATGAACCCGAGAAGGAAATTAATTCTTAACTGAAAACAAACGAAATGTGATTCTACAGAAGGTTGCTGAGGATACCAAGGACAGAACATGTAAGCAAAGACGGGGTTTTGCAGAGGATGAACTCGAGAGGGAAATTAATACTTAACTAAAAAGAAAAAAAATGTGATTCTACAGAGGAATGCTGAGGATACCAAGGTCAGAACATGTAAGCAAAACGGGGTTTTGGAGAGGATGAAAACGAGAAGGAAAGTAATATTTAACTTAAGTAAACGAAATGTGATTCTACAGAGGAATGTTGAGTATACCAAGAACAGAACATGTAAGCAAGGACGAGGTTTTGTAGAGGATGAACTCGAGAAGGAAATTAATACTTAACTGAAAAGAAACGAAATGTGATTCTACAGAATGTTGCTGAGGATACCAAGGTCAGAACATGTAAGCAAAGACGGGGTTTTGGAGAGGATGAACACGAGAAGGAAAGCAATATTTTACTGAAGTAAACGAAATGTGATTCCATATAGGAATGCTGAGGATACCACTACAGAACATGTAATCAAAGAGGAGGTTTTGGAGAGGATGAACTCGAGAAGGAAATTAATACTTAATTGAAGCAAACAAAATGTGATTCTACAGAGGGATGCTGAGGATACCAAGGACAGATGATGTAAGCAATGACGAGGTTTTGGAGAGGATGAACACCAGAAGGAAAGTAATACTTAACTGAAGCAAACGAAATGTGATTCTACAGAGGAATGCTGAGGATACCAAGGACAGATCAAGTAAGCAAAGACGAGGTTTTGGAGAGGAAAGTAGACGAGAAGGAAAGTAATACTTAACTGAAGCAAACGAAACGTGATTCAACAGAGGAATGCTGAGGATACCAAGGTCAGAACATGTAAGCAAAGACGGGGTATTGGAGAGGATGAACACGAGAAGGAAAGTAATACTTAACTGAAGTAAACGAAATGTGATTCTACAGAGGGATGCTGAGGATACCAAGGACATATTATGTAAGGAAAGACGAGGTTTTGGAGAGTATGAACTCGAGAAGGAAATTTAAAACTTAACTGAAAAGAAACGAAATCTGGTTCTACAGAAGGTTACTGAGGATACCAAAGACAGATTATGTAAGGAAAGACGAGGTTGTGGAAAGGGTGTACTCGAGAAGGAAATTAATACTCAACTGAAAAGAAACGAAATGTGATTCTACAGAAGGTTGCTGAGGATACCAAGGACAGAATATTTAAGCAAAGACGGGGTTTTGTAGAGGATGAACTCGAGAAGGAAATTAATACTTAACTGAAAAGAAACGAAATGTGATTCTACAGAGGGATGCTGAGGATACCAAGGACAGAACATGTAAGCAAAGACGAGGTTTTGGAGAGGATGTACTCGAGAAGGAAATTAATACTTAATTGAAGCAAACGAAAGGTGATTCTACAGAGAGAGGCTGAAAATACCAAGGACAGATTATGTAAGCAAAGACGAGGTTTTGGAGAGGATGAACTCCAGAAGGAAAGTAATACTTAACTGAAGCAAACGAAATGTGATTCTACAGAGGGATGCTGAGGATACCAAGGACAGATTATGTAAGCAAAGACGGGGTTTTTGAGAGGATGAACACGAGAAGGAAAGTAATACTTAACTGAAGCAAACGAAACGTGATTCAACAGAGGAATGCTGAGGATACCAATGTTAGAACATGTAAGCAAATACGAGGTTTTGGAGGGGATGAACTCGAGAAGGAAAGTAATACTTAACTGAAGCAAACGAAATGTGATTCTACAGAGGGATGCTGAGGATACCAAGGACATATTATGTAAGGAAAGACGAGGTTTTGGAGAGTATGAACTCGAGAAGGAAATTTATACTTAACTGAAAAAAAACGAAATGTGATTCTACAGAGGAATGCTGAGGATACCAAGGACAGAACATGTAAGCAAAGACGGGGTTTTGGAGAGGATGAACACGAGAAGGAAAGCAATATTTAACTTAAGTAAACGAAATGTGATTCTACAGAGGGATGCTGAGTATACCAAGGACAGAACATGTAAGCAAAGACGAGGTTTTGTAGAGGATGAACTCGAGAAGGAAATTAATACTTAACTGAAAAGAAACGAAATGTGATTCTACAGAATGTTGCTGAGGATACCAAGGTCAGAACATGTAAGCAAAGACGGGGTTTTGGAGAGGATGAACACGAGAAGGAAAGCAATATTTTACTGAAGTAAACGAAATGTGATTCCATATAGGAATGCTGAGGATACCACTACAGAACATGTAATCAAAGAGGAGGTTTTGGAGAGGATGAACTCGAGAAGGAAATTAATACTTAATTGAAGCAAACAAAATGTGATTCTACAGAGGGATGCTGAGGATACCAAGGACAGATGATGTAAGCAATGACGAGGTTTTGGAGAGGATGAACACCAGAAGGAAAGTAATACTTAACTGAAGCAAACGAAATGTGATTCTACAGAGGAATGCTGAGGATACCAAGGACAGATCAAGTAAGCAAAGACGAGGTTTTGGAGAGGAAAGTAGACGAGAAGGAAAGTAATACTTAACTGAAGCAAACGAAACGTGATTCAACAGAGGAATGCTGAGGATACCAAGGTCAGAACATGTAAGCAAAGACGGGGTATTGGAGAGGATGAACACGAGAAGGAAAGTAATACTTAACTGAAGTAAACGAAATGTGATTCTACAGAGGGATGCTGAGGATACCAAGGACATATTATGTAAGGAAAGACGAGGTTTTGGAGAGTATGAACTCGAGAAGGAAATTTATACTTAACTGAAAAAAAACGAAATGTGATTCTACAGATGAATGCTGAGGATACCAAGGACAGAACATGTAAGCAAAGACGGGGTTTTGGAGAGGATGAACACGAGAAGGAAAGCAATATTTAACTTAAGTAAACGAAATGTGATTCTACAGAGGGATGCTGAGTATACCAAGGACAGAACATGTAAGCAAAGACGAGGTTTTGTAGAGGATGAACTCGAGAAGGAAAGTAATACTCAACTCAAAAGAAACGAAATGTGATTCTACAGAATGTTGCTGAGGATACCAAGGTCAGAACATGTAAGCAAAGACGGGGTTTTGGAGAGGATGAACACGAGAAGGAAAGCAATATTTAACTGAAGTAAACGAAATGTGATTCCATAGAGGAATGCTGAGGATACCACGGACAGAACATGTAATCAAAGAGGTTTTGGAGAGGATGAACCCGAGAAGGAAAGTAATACTTAACTGAAAACAAACGAAATGTGATTCTACACAGGGATGCTGAGGATACCAAGGACAGAACATGTAAGCAAAGACGAGGTTTTGGAGAGGATGAACACCAGAAGGAAAGTAATACTTATCTGAAGCAAACGAAATGTGATTCTACACAGGGATGCTGACGATACCAAGTACAGAACCTATAAGCAAAGACGGGGCTTTCGAGACGATGAACTCGAGAATGAAATTAATGCTTAACTGAAAACAAACGAAATGTGATTCTACACAGGGATGCTGACGATACCAAGTACAGAACCTGTACGCAAAGACGGGGCTTTCGAGACGATGAACCCGAGAATGAAATTAATGCTTAACTGAAAACAAACGAAATGTGATTCTGCAGAGGGATGCTAAGGATACCAAGGACAGATCATGTAAGCAAAGACGAAGTTTTGGAGAGGATGACCCCGAGTAGGAAAGTAATACTTAACTGATAACAAACGAAATGTGATTCTACAGATGGGATGCTGACGATACAAAGGACAGAACATGTAAGCAAAGACGAGGTTTTGGAGAGGATGAACTCGAGAAGGAAAGGAATACTTACCTGATAATAAACGAAATGTGATTCTACAGAGGGATGCTTAGGATACCAAGGAAAGTTCATGTAAGCAAAGACGAGGTTTTGGAGAGGATGGACTCGAGAAGGAAAGTTATACTTAACTGAAGGAAATGAAATGTGAGGTCTACAGAGGGATGCTGAGGATACCAAAAACAGAACTTTTAAGCAAAGACGAGGTTTTGGAGTGGACGAACACGAGAAGGAAATTAATACTTAACTGAAGCAAACGAAATGTGATTCTACAGAGGGATGCTGACGATACCAAGGACAGATCGTATAATCAAAGACGGGGTTTTGGAGAGAATGACCCCGAGAAGGAATGTAATTCTTAACTGAAAACAAACGAAATGTGATTCTACAGAGGGATGCTGAGGATACCAAGGACAGATCATGTAAGCAAAGAGGAGGTTTTGGAGAGAATGAACCAGAGAAGGAAGGTAATATTTAACTGATAATAAACGAAATGTGATTCTACAGAGGAATGCTGAGGATACCAAGGAAAGTTCATGCAAGCAAAGACGAGGTTTTGGAGAGGATGAACTCGAGAAGGAAAGTTATACTTAACTGATGCAATTGAAATGTGATTCTACAGAGGGATGCTGAGTATACCAAGGACAGAACATGCAAGCAAAGACGAGGTTTTGTAGAGGATGAACTCGAGAAGGAAATTAATACTCAACTGAAGCAAAGGAAATGTGATTCTACAGAAGGATGCTGAGGATACCAAGGACAGATCATGGAAGCAAAAACGAGGTTTTGGAGAGGATGAACTCGGGAAGGAAATTAACACTTAACTGAAAAGAAACGAAATGTGATTCTACAGAAGGATGCTGAGGATACCAAGGTCAGAACATGTAAGCAAAGACGGGGTTTTGGAGAGGATGAACACGAGAAGGAAAGCAATATTTAACTGAAGTAAACGAAATGTGATTCCATAGAGGAATGCTGAGGATACCACGGACAGAACATGTAATCAAAGAGGAGGTTTTGGAGAGGATGAACCCGAGAAGGAAAGTAATACTTAACTGAAAACAAACGAAATGTGATTCTACACAGGGATGCTGAGGATACCAAGGAGAGAACATGTAAGCAAAGACGAGGTTTTGGAGAGGATGAACACCAGAAGGAAAGTAATACTTATCTGAAGCAAACGAAATGTGATTCTACACAGGGATGCTGACGATACCAAGTACAGAACCTGTAAGAAAAGACGGGGCTTTCGAGACGATGAACCCGAGAATGAAATTAATGCTTAACTGAAAACAAACGAAATGTGATTCTACAGATGGGATGCTGACGATACCAAGTACAGAACCTGTAAGCAAAGACGGGGCTTTCGAGACGATGAACCCGAGAATGAAATTAATGCTTAACTGAAAACAAACGAAATGTGATTCTACAGAGGGATGCTGAGGATACCAAGGACAGATCATGTAAGCAAAGACGAAGTTTTGGAGAGGATGACCCCGAGTAGGAAAGGAATACTTACCTGATAATAAACGAAATGTGATTCTACAGAGGGATGCTGTGGATACCAAGGAAAGTTCATGTAAGCAAAGACGAGGTTTTGGAGAGGATGGACTCGAGAAGGAAAGCTATACTTAACTGAAGGAAATGAAATGTGATTCTACAGAGGGATGCTGAGGATACCAAAAACAGAACTTTTAAGCAAAGATGAGGTTTTGGAGCGGACGAACACGAGAAGGAAATTAATACTTAACTGAAGCAAACGAAATGTGATTCTACAGAGGGATGCTGACGATACCAAGGACAGATCGTATAATCAAAGACGGGGTTTTGGAGAGAATGACCCCGAGAAGGAATGTAATTCTTAACTGAAAACAAACGAAATGTGATTCTACAGAGGGATGCTGAGGATACCAAGGACAGATCATGTAAGCAAAGAGGAGGTTTTGGAGAGAATGAACCAGAGAAGGAAGGTAATATTTAACTGATAATAAACGAAATGTGATTCTACAGAGGGATGCTGAGGATACCAAGGACAGAACATGTAAGCAAAGACGAGGTTTTGGAGAGGATGAACTCGAGAAGGAAAGTTATACTTAACTGATGCAATTGAAATGTGATTCTACAGAGGGATGCTGAGGATACCAAAAACACAACTTTTAAGCAAAGACGAGGTTATGGAGAGGACGAACCCGAGAATGAAAGTAAAACTTAACTGAAGCAAACGAAATATGATTCTACAGAGGGATGCTGAGGATACCAATGACAGAACATATGAGCAAAGGTGAGGTTTTGGAGAGGATGAACCCGAGAAGGAAAGTAATACTTAATTGAAGCAAACGAAATGTGATTCTACAGACGGATGCTGAGGATACCAAGGACAGAACATGTAAGGTAAAATGAGGTTTTGGAGAGGATGAACCCAAGAATCAAATTAATACTTAACTGAAAACAAACGAAATGTGATTCTACAGAGGGATGCTGAGGATACCAAGGACAGAACATGTAAACAAAGACTAGGTTTTGGAGAGGATGAACCCGAGACGAAAATCAATACTTAACTGAAAACAAACGAAATGTGATTCTACAGAGGAATACTGAGGATACCAAGGACAGAAAATGTAAGCAAAGGTGAGGTTTTGGAGAGGATGAGCCCGAGAAGGAAAGTAATACTTAACTGAAAAGAAACAAAATGTAATTCTACAGAGGGATGCTAAGGATATCAAGGGCAGAACATGTAAGCAAAAACGAGCTTTTGGAGAGGATGAACCCGAGAGGGAAAATAATACTTAACTGAAGCAAACGAAATGTGATTTTACAGAGGGATGCTGAGGATACCAAGGACAGAACATGTAAGCAAAAACGAGGTTTTGGAGAGGATGAACCCGAGAAGGAAAGTAATACTTAACTGAAAACAAACGAAATGTGATTCTAGAGTGGGATGCTGAGGATACCAAGGACAGAACATGTATGGAAAGGCGAGGTTTTGGAGAGGATGAACTCGAGAAGGAAAGTAATACTTAACAGAAAACAAACGAAATGTGATTCTACAGAGGGATGCTGAGGATCCCAAAACAGAACACGTAAACAATGAAGAGGTTTTGGAGAGGATGAACCCGAGAAGGAAAGTTATATATAACTGTCATTGATATTGTCACTTGCACTCGGTCCCAGGATAGTGACACAATTGAGAGATGAAATGTAGTTTATTTGCTTGAGTGCAGATATTGCACTTTGATCCCAGACAAAATGCCGAGAAACGATGGCGACTGCGATAAACCGCCGTTTTTCAAACGCTCATTATCGAACGGCGGAATTAAGACAATATACAAAAATAACATTTTGATAAATTATTCTAAACTTATTATTGAGAAAAATGTTCATAAGTCGGGGATTTTCCTAGAAAGAATGGAAGATAGAAGCGTTTTAACATCGATGATTTCCCAATAAAATTATTAGATTATTTTTATGATAAAATGATAAATTAAATGTCACACCGTCAAATTATACTTGTTAGTTTGAACGACCGTTCACCCTGCCAATACTTCATAAATAATAGACTATTTTGTTTTGATTGCAAACAAAAAGAATACACTACTTGGTTTTATTGACTGAACGAAAGAAAAAGGGGCTCTGGAAGTGCTTAATTGATGTTTCAGTGAAATGAAAAGAGTTGTCAATTTCAAAGTTTTTCATTTGTACCCACTTCTTAAAATATCGACCAGAAGTTATATTTATGATTGTTATTGCCATATTTTGCTAAAGTTGCTAAGTTCAATTATTTAACAATGTGATGGGGGAATTGTAAAGAATATTTTACTGTCATAGGACTCGCCATGAGCTTCTTCAATTATGAACTCAGATCATGAATTAAGATGCATCAAAAAATGAAAATAGAAAAATCGTGAAATTTTACCAGAGGTTTTTAGTTCCTATAAATATTTTTAATAAAAACATTTTATAAGGTGAAATTTACTTTATATGTTTATCTTAAAAATATAAATCTAGGCCTAAAACATTTATGGATATTACAGTATTTACATTATTCTGACTATTGTCCTCGTTTTTGTTGCCATTTGTACGACATTTTGGCCGTTGTACTCTCCGGCCTTCTTCAGGTGCTATTACAATCACTGGGGTATATCGTCCTCATTCCCTGCTTAAAGTCTCGATTGAAAGTCATAAGTTATCTCCCTCTAGGCCTGCAAGTTTCTTGTTCAATACTTCTGTGGCCTTGTATTGAACTCACAACACTAAGAGTCAAGTCAAGAAGGACACATGGCCCAGTGGATATAGATGTTGGTTAGTTAGAGGGAGATAAATTCCTAGCAGAAGGCCGGAGCATATAACTTCCGAAACGTCGTACAAATGGCAACAAAGATGAGGACAATAGTCTGAATAATGTAAATACTGTAAATACTACCTCATCTCAGAAATATAGACAAATAGAATGATCTATTATTAAACGTCGTACAAATGGCAACAAAGATGAGGACAATAGTCCGAATAATGTAAATACTGTAAATACTACCTCATCTCAGAAATATAGACAAATAGAATCATCTATTATTAAACGTCGTACAAATGGCAACAAAGATGAGGACAATAGTCCGAATAATGTAAATACTGTAAATACTACCTCATCTCAGAAATATAGAGAATCATCTATTATTAAACGTCGTACAAATGGCAACAAAGATGAGGACAATAGTCCGAATAATGTAAATACTGTAAATACTACCTCATCTCAGAAATATAGACAAATAGAATGATGTATTATTAAATATCGTACAAATGGCAACAAAGATGAGGACAATAGTCCGAATAATGTAAAGAGTGTAAATTCTACCTCATCTCAGAAATATAGACATTATGAATATTAATTAGTTAATATCGGTTTTATTGCAAATGTATTGAATTTCCTTATAAAATCTGACATCGTGTAAATTGGTGGTGAGTGCACCTAAGCTTCGATGCTTTAACAATTTCGTTTTTCCCGTGTTTTACTGATTGGCAAATATTTACGCTTGTGACAAGATCGATTTCGGTTTTCCTCTGAAGCAAACAATACGAAAGCCGAGGACACTGGAATGACAAACTTGATTCCTTGAATCGTGTTCAAAACTTTCGTCAACAGATCGCCATGGCAGCGAATAAGTAAAGGAGAGAGTTATCTGGTGAGGAATTTTGTTTGAATTAGCTCGCATTGTCGGCAAAGACGACGAGTCTTTCGAAAGAGCCAGATCGATATCTGTCGGATTTGGTGGTGACGACGTAAGAAATAGAATGCCTTTTGTCACACTCTCTTGTTTCCCCTTTTATTTTAAAGTCTGTTATCGAATTCGGTTCAATCGTTTGAAAATACTTTTAAGACTATGCGAGTATATGTACACATGTAACAAAAGATCTGCAGACTTTCATGGGTTCCTTTCCAGTTGTGGCTTTCTCTCAAAAACGTAGTATTCATTCTACCAAGAAATGGCAAACATAGACTTGTTAACAAATGATTGTAAACAACTTAGGGTATGTATAATGAATGCTGAAGACATAAGTGGAAGCAAACGAAACGTTGTTCTACAGAGGGATGCTGAGGACACCATGAACAGAACATGTGAGCAACGATGTGATTTTGGCGAGGATGGACACGAGAAGGAAACCAAAACTTAACATCGGGAAAAGACAGCTGAAGTTTTTGCTGTGCGTTGTGGTGCAGTGGATATCGGCTCGGAACGAGAAATCGAGGGGCCGAGTTTGAATTCCAGTTCAATTCCCTGCATTCACTTACGCGCAAATCCCCTTGGGAAAGATATTAATCCGTCTCTTCCCTCCAGTTATGGGTTAAATAACAGGACAGATTGGGTTCTATAGCCTTGGCTGGCTACCAGTCTACCACAGAAAACAATGGTGACCTACTGCGGGATAATCTTCTGCCCAGTCAGTCATGTTTCTCTCGAGACATGATCGCCCAACAGCGTGTATCGTGTATGACACTTAACTGAATGAGGAAGGCAGGCTTGGAAAAACTGATGTTCACGGGACAGATAGAAGGACAGCGGGAGAAAGGAAAGCAATGTATGACATACTTGATTGACTTGAGCAGATGGATGGCGGGATTGAGTGGGATAACAAGAGAAGGGACATTAAAAATGACAAGAGATGGGGAGATACGGAAGGTCATGATCGCCAACGTCCCGAAGAGACATGGCACATAGAAGAAGATAATTATTGACATTTGTCTTGTACCAGGAATCGACACAAAATCCAACTGAGGTCATTGAAACGTGGGGCAAGAAGAGATTTCTGAGAAAAAAAAAATGACGAGAAGAATTAGTTATTAATGAAAATTATCTTGAACGGCCACACTAGATCTCTCTGCATTAAGGCGTACAAACCCCCAAGGTAATTACTTTGTTCCTTATTTTTATCAACGGTCTTTCTGATGTCATAAGTTTTCGACTTAGTATCCCTGCTGATAATACAACGTAACTATTTACTCCTGTCATAATAGTAAGTCTGATAAGTTTATAAAAATCAAATTAGTAGCTGATCTCGAAAATGACCTTTAATCTCTCGCTAACAAGAAGATGCTTGTTAATTTTAACGCCCCGAAACAAAACTACTCTCTATTACTCATATTAAAAAAAATTGTTTGTACTGATGCTAATCTTTGGAGAGCAATTCGTTCCGTCTTCTTGTGCTGTTTTCCGCCATAGAAATGAAGTGGGAAGGTTGAATCAATTGCTACAACTGGAAATCGGTTCACTGTCGCGTTCCATAATTTTTCCTCCTAGAATGTATCTTGCACCCATATAAATCTAGCATTCGTCTGTGCACTGACTATTACTGCCTCACATCTAGTCTAGTGCTTCTGATATATATTTAGACATTGTTGACAAAACCCAAAGTATCTGCAACGTTATCGATCCTGACCTGGCATTCCGGTTTCAGCCAATTTTCCACCACCGTAATGTAGCTCCTCTGCGATAAATATTTTCATGATGCTTGTTCTCACTGTTTCCCCATTCGTAGCTCGACTAACGAATTTAATCGTACTATTAAATCAGTAAAGAAGTCTAATAATTTCGTTGTTGAAATTGCTATTTGTAACCGTAAGTTCTATGCTAATAGTTTCTTCTTTCGTACTTCTCGCTTATGTAGCTTATTTCCGGGTTCCTGCTTTCCTGTCAACTACAATTTTCAAAATGAAATATCAATCGTCATCTGTGTCCTCTTTAACTGTTAATTTATTGTCTCCGCTTTGCCACTAAAGCCACTGTAAGGGGCTTAGGGAGAGGGAAAGTTTCTTTCCTTCTTAGTAAGCCCCATGCACCCTTCTAGCTTTTATTGTCTTGCTTGGGTTGAAATGATTCAAAACAAACATATACATGCGGCATATTAGAGCACAAAGGTGAAAACATTCTGTTAACAATAATAAAATTGAAATTGAAAGCAAGAATAGTACCAATGATAGTAGAAGCGCTTGGAATGATAAAAAACGGAACAAAACAGCACATTGAAAGAATCATTGGAAACCCCAGCTTAAGAGATATACAAAAAATTGTTTTGTTAAGCACAGCTCACTGACGAATGTGAACTCTGTCCATGTAACTCTAAGGATGTTATGGGAGATAGAAACAAATTGAAATGTAGCCATAACATAACAGCTTAGGTCTTTCCAAGACTTGGCAGGTCTTTTGATGAAAATGACATAATAAACTTATATTTCAAAGATTTAATTAGGTATTCTATGTTGTTGGTTGAATGTAATTTGCAGAACTTGTTTGTTTTTTCGTAACTTTTGCGACAGTATATTCTCCAGCATTCGTGTGTCTTAGCTTCTGAAATATCAAATATAGATTCCAGAACAAAATAGTCACCAGAGGAAGGCCGCAAATGATACGGCTGAAAAGATGTCAAAAACAAAATTAAAATTCTTAGTCTATTAAAATTTTATGTTTTCTTCCAAAAGATAAATTTTATAAACTGTTTGTAAATTTAAACTGTTTATTTTTCTTTTAAATATAATTAAGAAAATCTCTTGTAAGTGGATTAACTCACGAATATTTGTCTAGATGTAGAAGTAAATAAACAAATTTGTTAATGTTTGAGCAGTAAAAAGCGTTTAAAAAGGAAGAGATTTTATTCTTTCCTATTTGTTAAGAGCATCAGTTAGCTCCTGGGCGTGATGGTTTTCCTTCGAAGCAAAACTTGATGTAGAAAAAGTAAACAAAACCAAGAGAAAGAATAAAATGCCTCCAGGCTTAATGTCCACCTGTCAACACAGCCGGTTTGCTTCAGGCCATTACAAAAAATAAATAAATAAATAAATTAGGCGAAAAAGTTTATAATAATTAGAAAAGAAAAGAAACTTGCTTTGAGCGTTTACATCTGGAACGTCTGATATTTGTTTTGTTTACATCTGGTATTTTTTTCATTTAGATTTTTAAATGTTGTCAAATGAATTCTGCATTGGTTTAATCATCTATGGTTGTTATCGACAAAGACTTTCAGCCCTGTATCCACTCATTTAAGCCGTGTACATTTTGACCTTATCTCAGGCATCTATCTTTGGCTGATATATATATATATATATATATATATATATATATAATTAATTAGAGGTGGGGTTCAGAGTAAAGAACAAGTGTAAGATGAGAATCGAGATGATAAAAAATGGCAGTTGACGTTGCACTTAAACTTTTGGAGGTTGTAGCTATCAGAGAAGCAAGTATACGGAAGGGATTTCCACTGGCGGTAATTGCGAGAAAAAAAGAAATAAATGTGGCAGTTACATTTCACTGTTTTGAGGTTTACGTGTGTGTGTGTGTGTGTGTGTGTGTGTATGTGTGTGTGTGTGTGTGTGTGTGTGTGTGTGTGTGTGTGTGAATAAATACAAAAACACAAATTATCTTTGCCAACGTGTTTCGTTTCTCAAAGGGTCTTTATCAGGGCAAATGAATGGATTCCATTTTGTAAGGAGTGTTTTTATGCAGGAGCAAAATGTTTACAGATACCTACACACATATATACAGGTTCTATTAAAAATACTTTTACACACAAAGTGAGCAGGGTACTCTTACCAAAATAGGGGCAAATGTTCATATAAATATATATTCTTAAATATTTTATTTTTAAGTTATTAAAATTAAAGTTTACGGTAGACCCTGTTAAATTTACAATCTAGGATACAATCCAGAAATACTTTTAAAATCACTGGTGGCCGGTTCATGAATCCTTCCTCCCCCAAAATGTCCACATAAACATATGTTCAAAAGGTCATTCTTTTACCTCAACACACTAACTCATGACAAATGTTTAAAATGTCCTCCGTTTGCTGCTACACACGCATGCACCCGTTGGATCATTGATTTGTGGGCCCTTTCAATTACTCCCACACGGCGTCGAATGGTTTCGCAGACCCCCAATGTCACGTAGATGAAGCGTCTCCGTATTATTAATGTTTGCTGCACAAAACAATTGTTTTAGGTGGCTACACGGATTAAAATTCAAAGCATTGAGGTCGGATAAACGTGCAGGCGATTGAACCGGTCCACCACTACCTATCAATCTTTCATGGTAAATATCAACGAAAGCATCGTAAACAATGAGACTAAAAGTGCTGGAGCCTTATCATGCATGAACCACATGTGTCTTTGTGTTAGCAGGAATACATCCTCTAACACGTCTGAAGGCGTTTTGAAATAAAGACCCTGTAGACAGTTCTTGAAAGTCGTGCTGGGAGAATATATGAACCTGCCAGACAATCACCTAGAATTACAGGCCATATATTAATCGTAAACTGATGCTGGTGTTTAGCCTATATTGCACCATAGGGATTGTGTAAATGTGTTATTCCATCTTTTCTTTGTTATCTCATCGGTAAACAAGACTAAAGAGACAAAAACAGATCGGCAGTTTGTGCAAATAGACCATTGGCAGAAGCTTTTTCGTCGTTAATGATCAAAGGGTGAAAGAGCCTGAACACTTTGAAATTGCTCTTGAAGTATCCTCTGTTGATAATATCCACTAAAATTTATGGATATAGAGTATTATCGCAGCATGTAATCTGTTCAATGAAACACCGTCAAAATAGACATTCCCGAATCAGACACTGTCTTGAATCGGATTTGATATCGAATAATCGGAAAAATATGGCCGCCTTTTATACACGTCGCATTGAATATTTTGAGCTTCCTGATTGGTTAAGCCTTCTAATGGTAAACTATAAAATGGGTTGACCCATGGGGGTCTGCACAGTATACACATAAGTACTAAAAAAAGAAGTCCAACATCCTCCATGCGGTACAATGAGATGTACGAGATGCTAGGGCCACACTTGACGTGTGTTGATACCTGGATCATCCCTGACAGACTGTAGAATGTGTTTTTCGTGGTCAGGCCTACTAGAGGATTTCGGTCTTCCTGGATCCATAGTTTGTGGTGCCACCGATTCTGTCTCATCAACACGATGATAAACAGCAGCAAAAGTTTGGATGACTCGGCTTCCTTCGGTCTGGAAACGCAGTCTGTTACAGCCGTGCAACCTCGCCTCCATTACCATACGCGCGGCCGTATGTAAAAATTCCGTCTGCTCACGATATAAATATTCTGCCATTGTTAAACAGAACACTTCTCTGTTAACACACTACTACATACGTTATACATTGACAACAAACAAGCCACAAATGTACATGAATAAAAAAATCTGACCTAGTCTTCATCGCAACAGAGCACCATCTACCGTAAACCTCTTTAAACTTAATAACATTAAAACGGATTATTTGCGGACATACGTTTATATGGGCTTTTGTCCTGGTTTCAGTATGAGGGAGCCACCCCTTTAATTCTGATAAATATATTTGCTAAAATGTGATGTCAGTGTTATTTTTTGAGTAATTGACACTACAATTCATCCATCAATCAAGTTGATCCGTGTACCATTTCATCATTTATTTGTTGATAGATATTTCTGACTAACCCAAGTCTTGAACTCCCGACGAACATGTGTCTGCGATACCTTTTAAACCATTACTTATTTTAAACAGATCAGTCAGTCAGTTAAGTGCCATACGTGAAACACGCTTTGGCGATCCTGCCTCTTTCGAGACATGACTGACTGGGCAGAAGATTATCCCTCAGTAGGTTGCTATTGCTTTCTGCGGTAGACTGGTTGCCAGCCAAGGCTATAGAACCCAATCTGTCCTGTTATTTAACCCATAACTGGAAGGAAGAGACGGATTAATACCTTTCCCAAGGGTATTTGCGCGTAAGTGAATGCAATGAATTCAACTGGAATTCGAACTCGGCTCCCCGATCTCTCGTTCCGAGCCGATATCCACTGCACCACAACGCACATCCTTTAAACAGATACTTATATCAATTAGGCCACTGTCTCGATGAAAACCAGGTCGGATAATTTTGCAATCTTTAAAATCCCGTGTCTGAGATTGCCGACATTCATTATTACGACGGGTTCAGTAATTTCTGTCTTACTTTCTGATCTGGAAAAGTTACATGACATAAATCGTTAATTGGAATTGACGCATTCTTAACTAATCATATTAAGCAGATTTTGTTAATGCTATGTTGTATGGAATTCACTAAATGCAATCTTTCTTTGAATGAGATTAATATCACGAAATACTGTGGAAGTGTTTAGCAAACAAATACAGAATTAGAACTAATTATATTTGTCAAAATTTTAGACATTGGCATATTTGTTAATTAAAGAGAAAGAATATTCTGTCTTCCTTGTGATGTGGATGGACGCCTCAAATTCTGGAGAAACTGTTTGAACTTAAATCATTTTAATCAATTGTTAAAATGCAATTAAAAAAAATATTCCTGTAAAATGATTGCCTTTTCAAATTGATATGCCCCAGGGAAATGTCATGTCACAATATTTTATGGCCTTAGTGTCGTTCCATAAAAATTCATTGTCAAAGAAAATGATATCATGTAAGAAACAAAATTAATTAAGTTCACTGCTCAATTTTCTGATTAATAAATTCGATAATTTACATTTTTATGTCCTCTCTTCCTCTCTCTCTTTATTGCTTCCTTTATCTCTCTCTATTTGTCATATCCCATCCCTACGTGTGCGATCATAGCTCTCCTCAGCTTTCTCTTTTGTTCTTCTCGGTAATATTTCTTTTGTCAATTTACTCAAACGAGCTAACCAGTTTTGTTCTTGCTTTCACCTGTTAAATTCACCGTTCATTATTTTCATTTTTATAGGATGTGTGTGATTATCACCTTTCCACTCTCTGCCACTCTCTCTATTTGTCAGTCATGGCTCTCCTCAGTTTCCCACTTTTTTCCTTTTATCTATACACAACTTCCTTTCCAAATTTTTGTAGCTTTGATTTATATATAATTTTCTACATGATTTACAACTTTATTTACTAAATTTGAGTAAATATCAAAGACAGGTTTAAATTTCCATTGATAAAAATAAGTAAATAGATGGTTGTTTTATCATGACTTTGCTTTCTAACTCCTCGGTGATACAACAAATAATTTCTCAGATGAAATTGATCTAATCAACAACAACAACAACAACAACAACAACAACAATAATAATAAATTGAAGCAACTAGGCCGGACATTATTGTTAAAAACCAGAAAGAAAAAAATTGCCTATTAATTGATATGGCTTGTCCAGCAGATTGTAACATATCAACCAAGGAATTCGAAAAACTGTCAAAATATAAAGACCTGGAAATTGAAATAGAAAAAATGTGGAATTTGAAAACAAGAATCATGCCAGTGATACTAGGTGCACTTGGAATGATTAAAAATGGAACAAAACAACACATTGAAAGAATCTCTGGAAACCCCAGCTTAAGAGATACACAAAAAATTGTCTTGTTAAGTACAGCCCACACGCTAAAGAGAACTTTGTCTATGTAACGCAGGGGATGTTAGGGAAATATGAAAAACATGAAATGGAGCCATAACAACACACCACGACCTGCCTAGGTCTTCCTGCAGACTTGGTAGGTAGTGCGACCATAGCAGAAATAAATTTATAATGAAAAAATGACAACATGATAATAATAATATTCTTTTGCACAATCACTCTTTAGAATAAGCACGGGTACTCTGTAACCTGGGATTGGGTTTCTTCGGTCTTCGTTGTTTTCTACTCTCAATTGCATAAATGAACTTTCTCCTTGTTTCATTTTTATTTGAATAGCTTCGTAAAATCAAAACTGGAAGAAGAAACATTTCATTTGTTTAACATAATTCTACTGAAATTAACAGCATAATCGAGTATTGGCATAAAAATAATCTAAGATAGAGAGATAACGTTGCCAGTAATGATGTATCCTGGATTTGTATCAAAATAATGAGGTATTATTGAATTAACAACCGTCTTGCACATTATTAAGATTTTTACCGTTAAAACAATGAATTATTTATTTGGAGGTTAAATAAATATTATTTAGAAAGAAGGAAAGAAAAAAGAGAGATAGAAACAAACATTCTCTTCTTTCTCTCCCTCCTTCTCCTACCTTCCTATCTTTCTCTCCCTCCTTCTCTTACCTTCCTATCTTTCTCTCCTTACTTCTCCTACCTTCTTTTCCTACTTCTTCTACCTTCTCCTTTTCTCCTTCTCTTCTTTCTCTCCCTCCCTCCTTCTCTCCCACCTCCTTCTCCCTTCTTTTCTTTCTCAAAGAAACAATGAAATAAAGGACAGATGAAAAGAAAGAGGACAAGTATTAAGGAAAGAAAGAAGAAAACAAGGAATGAATGAATGAAGGAATGAATGAATGAATGAATGAATGAAGGAAGGAAGGAAGGAAGGAAGGAAGGAAGGAAGGAAGGAAGGAAGGATAATAGTCACAAAAGCAACAACAGCAAAAAAGAAAACAAATATTAACAAGTGGGGTTTTTTTTAAATGATTGTGGTGGTTGGATAGGATAAGAAAGAGATTATAGAGGAAAAAGACGGAATAGAAAAAGAAAACAGAGTTGGAGAAAGAGACACGAGATGAAGGAGAGGGGGTAAGAGAAGAGAAAGTAGAAGAAAGAGGGAGAGAAAAAAAAGAAAAGATACTAGAAAGAGTGAAAAACCAAAAAAAAAAAAACCAAAAAAAAAAAAACCCAGATAGAAATGACTTCCTGGAAGTTGTTGGTTGGTTGTTTTGTTTTTAGGGCAAATCAACACCTCGGCGGGTCATTTATTGCCAACTAAATATTTTATTTATTTATTGCTGGTAATACTTTTTTCTTTCAACAATTTATTGTTGTTTTTATAGAAGTTTTGTGTCTAGTACTACATTTTTTTTTGAGTATCAAGAACTTCCTGGAAGTGGTTAGCCAAAATGTGAGCGTTTAATGAATAATCTAGATTCCTAAAGATAAATTAAATCATTAGAAATGGTCAAATATCCTACCAACATATTATTTAGTAATAAAGAGAGGAGGAGAGAAGAAAGAAAAGGTACTAAGAAAGAATGAAAGAAGAGAAGGTAGAAAAAGAGGAATAGAAGGAAGAGAATCGAAGAGAGAGAGGAAGAGAAAAAAGAGAAGACAGGAAAAAAGAAAAGAAGTTGAGAGAAAGAAAAGTTTGTGAAAAGAATGATTAAAAGAAGATGTAGGAGAAGGAGAGAGAGAAAGAAGACAAGGTAGTAGAGGGGACGAAGAGAAAGACGAGAAGGTAGATGAAGGAGGGAGAAAAAGATAGGAAGGTAGGAGAAGAGAGAGAAAGAAGAGAAGGTAGAAGGAGGAGAGAGAGAAAGACGACAAGGTAGGATAAGAAGGAAAAGAAAAAAAGAGAAGGCCGGAGAAGGAAGGAGAGAAAGAGGACAAGGTATGAGAAGGGAGGAAGAGAAAGACGAGAAGTTAGAAGAAGGAGAGAGAGAAAGACGAGAAGGTAGAAGAAGGGAGAGAAAGAAGAGAAGGTAGAAGGAGGAGGGAGAGAAAGATAGGAAGGTAGGAGAAGGAGGGAGAGAAAGACGAGAAGACAGAAGAAGGGAGAGAAAGAAGAGAAGGTAGAAGGAGGAGGGAGAGAAAGATAGGAAGGTAGGAGAAGGAGGGAGAGAAGGATGAGAAGACAGAAGAAGGGAGAGAAAGAAGAGAAGGTAGAAGCAGGAGAGAGAGAAAGATAGGAAGGTAGGAGAAAGAGGGAGAGAAAGACGAGAAGACAGAAGAAGGGAGAGAAAGAAGAGAAGGTAGAAGGAGGAGGGAGAGAAAGATAGGAAGGTAGGAGAAGGAGGGAGAGAAGGATGAGAAGACAGAAGAAGGGAGAGAAAGAAGAGAAGGTAGAAGGAGGAGGGAGAGAAAGATAGGAAGGTAGGAGAAGGAGGGAGAGAAGGACGAGAAGACAGAAGAAGGGAGAGAAAGAAGAGAAGGTAGAAGCAGGAGGGAGAGAAAGATAGGAAGGTAAGAGAAGGAGGGAGAGAAGGATGAGAAGACAGAAGAAGGGAGAGAAAGAAGAGAAGGTAGAAGGAGGAGGGAGAGAAAAATAGGATGGTAGGAGAAGGAGGGAGAGAAGGATGAGAAGGTAGTAGAGGAGAGTAAGAGAAAGACGAGAAATTGAAGTAGGTGGGAGAAAATGATAAGAAGGTAGGAGAAGGAGGAAGAGAAAGACGAGAAGGTAGAGGAAGGGAGAGAAAGAGAGGAAGGTATGTGAAGTAGGGAGAGAAAGAGGATATGGTAGGATAAGGAGGAAAAGAAAGATGAGAAGTTAGAGAGGAGAGGAAGAGAAAGAACACAAGGTAGGAGAGGGGAGGAAGAGAAAGGCGGGAAGGTAGGAGTAGGGAGAGAAAGATAGGAAGGTAGGAGAAGGAGGGAGAGAAAGAGGAGAAGGTAGGATAAGAAGGAAAAGAAAGATGAGAAGGTAGAGAGGAGTGGAAGAGAAAGAAGAAAAGGTAGGAGATGAGAGGAAGAGAAAGACTAGAAGGTAGAAGGAGGAGCGAGAGAAAGATAGGAAGGTAGAAGAAGGAGGGAAAGAAAGACGAGAAGGTAGGAGAAAGAGGGAGAGAAAGAAGAGAAGGAAGGATAAGAAGGTAAAGAAAGAAGAGAAGGTACGAGAAGGAGGGAGAGAAAGAAGAGAATGTGAGAGAATGACCGAGGGAAAGAAAAGAAGATAGGTGAAAGCTGGATAGAAAGAAGAGAAGGTAGGAGAAAGAAGGAGAGAAAGAAGAGAAGCAGATGAAAATATTGGAAAAGAAGAAAAAACTGAGATATTAATTGCCATAACAAGTTCTCCAAAATTATTGATTGCAGAGATAAACAATATGGTGGTTAGATACAAGTCATCCTCGCATTAAAATATACTATGACGCATCAGCAACAATTTTTTTTTTTAATCTGCTCTCGAAAGATAACAAAAACACCACCGGCACTTGCCCCGCCCTGAAAAATCAAAAAACGCCAAACCAAAATATTGCTTAACAAGGAGCAATCGAAACGCCAAACACTGATAGTTTTTAGACTGGTCCTATATATATATATATATATATATATATCGTTTAATTATTTAGTTTTTGGTCATAATAAAATATAATAAAATTAGAGCAATATACAGTTGTATCAAAAAGTGTTCAATACAATTATATTGTAGAACTTTTGAATATTCTTTTGTAAACGAGTTATTACGCGACCTAGGTTTCTACCATGAGTGGTGTCTTTTGGCGATTTTCAATAACTGATTTTACCGGGTTTTTTTTAAAGAACGCTCACGAAGCGGAAATTATTTTTCTTTTTTGAACGTTCACATAACAGAATATTTTGAACGCGCAATATTTAAAATTACAAGAAATTATAACGTTTTCATCCATTGTTGTATGAACCTAATAGCTATTTTATGGTATATATATATATATATATATATATATAACATTTTGCTTTAAATCATTATATTAGCCAAATTAAATTCTCTTAAACTTGATGTAAAGGCGGGGCGTAACGTACGTGCCAAATAAATAAGTAAATAACTAAGAAACAAGCATTTATTTAATAATATTCAGTTATTACGCGACCTAGGTTTCTACCATGAGTGGTGTCTTTTGGCGATTTTCAATAACTGATTTTACCGTTTTTTTTAAAGAACGCTCACGAAGCGGAAATTATTTTTCTTTTTTGAACGTTCACATAACAGAATATTTTGAACGCGCAATATTTAAAATTACAAGAAATTATAACGTTTTCATCCATTGTTGTATGAACCTAATAGCTATTTTATGGTATATATATATATATATATATATATATATATATATAACATTTTGCTTTAAATCATTATATTAGCCAAATTAAATTCTCTTAAACTTGATGTAAAGGCGGGGCGTAACGTACGTGCCAAATAAATAAGTAAATAACTAAGAAACAAGCATTTATTTAATAATATTTAGTTATTACGCGACCTTGGTTTCTACCATGAGTGGTGTCTTTTGGCGATTTTCAATAACTGATTTTACCGTTTTTTTTTAAAGAACGCTCACGAAGCGGAAATTATTTTCTTTTTTGAACGTTCACATAACAGAATATTTTGAACATTTTGCTTTAAATCATTATATTAGCCAAATTAATGTCAACTAGCAGTAACCGTGATAATTGAGTGGTTTTCTTAATTCAATTTTTGATTGAATCCCTACTTGAGTTAATAATTGAATAAGCTCCTTCCGAATTCCACGATAAAAATACCTCTGGAATTTCTCTGATTATCTTCGTAAATATTTGAATTTAAATTTAAGAGCATATTACAACAATAATTCTAAGTATGGCCTCAAGTCATTATTTAAAGTGGTAAGAGAGTACAAATATCAAGATCCAAAATTAACAAGATTTTAGAAGTATGAGAGTATAATCATCTTCTGTAGATTCCTATTTATATTTGATTTACTTTACTTTCTCTTAAACCAGGAACTGTTTTTCTTTCGTCTTTTTGACTCAATTATAATGGAAATCTTCATTATTTATCTGATGTAAAGGCGGGGCGTAACGTACGTGCCAAATAAATAAGTAAATAACTAAGAAACAAGCAGACTTGTAATGCTTGATGCTTTAATTTTAAAGTTCATTGTGAAATTGAATAATTAATAAACTTTGCTTTTACTTTCAATCAAGTTGATTTTTTAACTTCTACTGTGAAAATGCTGATGTCATCACATTTTAACCAGCTTCTCTAATCCAATTTTGTGATGTTTTGAAATTACGCTCAACATTTCAAAATCCCTCATTTATCATTCAAATTGCGCAAGTTTTTGTGCTTTTTAAAAATCTAATTATAAGATACTTTAATTGGATTATAATATTTCCGTTTGGCGTCCAAAGGAATATAGCTTTACTTAGCCAGTGAGAAGGTCGTTTCCTTGCATAAAAATAAAGTTTGAATCGTATTAATCGAGGTAATGAAATTCGAATTGGTCGAAAGACTAGCATTTTTCGTCAATAATTAGTATGTATGTCCTTGAGTTTGTTTTCAGCTAAGTGCAGATGTTTCAGTTACTAAGTCATTCAAAATACTTTCACTCGTCTGATTTTAATAAGCGAACCGACAATAAACAAATAAATAAATAAAAATGTTGAAAATTTTTGAAAGATAAGAAACGAAGGCAGAATAAAATTGATATTATTTTGAGAGTGAATCTAAAAACTCTGGAACAGATCGATGGATGGAAAAAAAAGCGAGTAACAAGGCGGCCTGTTATTGGTCGAGTGCCCCAAAAATAGAACAGGGTAGAGAGATGGAATGGAGGAAGAAAATACAACTGAACAATAAACACAGAATGCCACTTAAATGAATCAAAAGCAAAAGAACAAATTGTCTGCATGTTAAAGAAGATAGAATTACCTAATAATAGAGGCACCGATCTCTTGAGACATTGACATCTCTTGAAATCCTCGCAGGATTTCCTATATTGTCATAAATATTTCCATACAATAATAACAATAATATGATAATAAAGAGCACCAAATAAAATTGTATACAGCGTTAGATATTCACTTATCAAATCAACCTAAACAAAATCAACCAAATCTTGTTTTCGGATTATAAATATTTACTAAGCTGAGAATATTCTCCGAAAAGTTGGTTGGTTGTTTTGTCTTTATAGCATATCAACCTCGGTGGGTCATTTATTGCCAACTAAATTTTATTTATTTATTGCTGGTAATACTGTTTTCTTTCAACAATTTATTGTTGTTTTTATATAAGTTTTGTGTCTAGTAATACTTTTTCTTTTCGAGTATCAAGATTCATTGCGATTTGTTTTTAAGGGTAGAGTCCCCAAGTCCTACACTGTTATTTAACCCATAACTGGAGAGAAGGGACGGATTAATACCTTTCCCAAGGGTACCAGTGCTTAAGTGAATGCAGGGTATTCAGCTGGAATTCGAACTTGGCTCACCGATTTCTCTTTCCGAGCCGATATCCACTGCACTACAACGCACATCCGTCACTATACACTTACAGCACCTGGTATTCCCAAGCGGTCACCCATCTAAGTACGTTGCTTAACTTCGGTGATCAGGCGAGAACCGGTCTATTCAACGTGATATTCCGTTCACGCCTGAAAGTACGGCTAAATGTTATTTGGTCCCAAATTTTTTCCTTTATTTATCTGTATTTTATTCCCTTTTGGTAACGTGGGTGGCTCATTTCAAGACCTCACTTCACAGACTTCAGCCTGAGATACAATTTACTATTCTCTTCTATGTGGTTGTCCTGATCATGGTCTGTCGTGTCACCAGAGAAAAAACATAACAAAAAGAATTGAACTAGAAATCAAGATCACAATGAGGGCATTGAGTTTAATTGAGCTCTACCGATCACTAGAGAAAATAGAAAGCGATGCCATAAAAAGAAGTCAGTCAGTTAAGTGCCATACATGATAGCTAGAGGGAGAAGAGATGTATTATATTATTACGTAGTAATTAGTGGGGGATCAGTTTATTACTTCATAACAATAGAAAACCGATCCCCCACTTTATGACTAGTAGAGCACTAAATCATGTTTGCAACTATTATATTCAGTCAGTCAGTTAAGTGCCATACGTGATACACGCTTTGGGCGATCATGTTTCAAAAAAGACATGACTGACTGGGCAGAAGATTATCCCGCAGTCGGTTGCCATTGCTTTCTGCGGTAGATTGGTTGCCAGCCAAGGCTACAGAACTCGATCTGTTCTGTTATTTGACTCATAGCTAGAATGAGCAGATATGTGTTATATTATTAAGTAGTAATTAGAGGGAGATCAGTTTATTCCTTCATAACAATAGAAAACCGATCCCCCACTTTATGCCCAGTAGAAACATTAATCATGTTTCTAACTATTATATTCAGTCTGTCAGTTAAGGGCCATACGTGATATACGCTTTGGGCGATCATGTCTCGAAAGAGACATGACATACTGGGCAGAAGATTTTCCCGCAGTATGTTGCCATTGCTTTCTGCGGTAGACTGGTTGCCAGCCAAATCTGTCTTGTTATTTAACCCATAATTGGAGGGAAGAGAGACGGATTAATATCTTTCCAAAGGTATTTGCGCGTAAGTGACTGCAATGAATTCAACTGAAATTCGAACTCGGCCCCCCGATTTCTCGTTCCGATCCGATATCCACTGCGCCACAATGCACATCCCATAAAGAAGAGTAAAAAGAAAAATATGCAAATAATATCTTAAGTCAATCAGAAACATTTATGCACTAAAAAATGATGGCCTTGTACCGAAGCTTGTTAATCTAGAAAGCAGAAAGTTTTTTTTACCGATTTGGGATTTTTTCTTAAGCTGGATAAAAAGAAGTGAAAATCTTGAAGACGTGAAGTTTGAAATTCAAGGAAAAAAAAAACCCTTCCACTTGGAAGGCGACGTCGGTTCAGTGTAAAGCGAAAAGAAAAATGAATCGAAGGTGTTTAGTTTATCAAAATGAAAATAATGCGTATGCAACGCGGAGATAAAAACAGAGGAGGTGCCTATTAGATAATTCAGTAGAACTCAAAGATATCATGAAAAATACAGGAGAAACCATTCCAGACAATCGCTCCTACCCCACATTAACATGGATCAGGCTAGCACTGCGCCTCCTCGGGTTAACTCTCACAACAGACCTCAAGTGGAATAACTATGTAGAATCCATAGCTAAATCCGCTGCTAAAAAAGTCGGTTCTCTGTGTAGGGCCAGAAAACCTTTCCCGTCTGAAAGCATCCTGCTTATATATAAATCTACCATCCGCGCATGCATTAAATACTGCTGTCAAATCTGGTCGGGCGCTCCTGCTATCCACCTAGGTGTCCTTGACAAAATACAACGGAGAATCTAATGTGATCGATCCCGACTTGGCAACTCAGATACGGTCACTGTTTTCACCGGCGCAATGTGGCTTCCCTGTGTCTTTTCTACAAATACTTTCACGGCTTCTGCTCCGATGAACTTAACTCACTGGTGCCCCCTATATATGAATTTACTCGAGCTACAAGATTAGCAACTAGATCCCACCCTTTTACTGTGAAACCAATAAATTGTAAACGCAAATTCTAATTTATCAGTTTATTTTCTCGCACTTCCCGCCTGTGGAATTCTCTTCCGTTTACTTGCTTCCCTGACAGCTACAATCTCAAAGAATTTAAATGTAAAGTCAATAATCTCCTATCTCACAAACCTGCATCCTCTCTCTTATGCTCCTTTCTCTGTTCACTGCACTCTCGTCAGTATTCTCATCCTTTTCTTACCCACTTTCTGACACCTCCTATAAACTGTCATTCTTTCTCATAACTTTCCTCCTATGTAACCCCCTGCAAAACAGTGGCAGTAAAATACCTCGCTTGGGTCGATATGATTATATATAAAAAAAATTTATACTATTATAATGTTGATATAAAGTGGGAGATAAATTCTACATTATAATCAATATATAAACTGATCAATCACTTTATGGTCACATTCATTCTTCTCTCAAACTCTTCCTGACACCTCCTATAACCTGTCACACTTTCTCATAACTTTCCTCCTATGTAACTCTTTGCAAAACAGTGGCAGATAAATGCCTTGCTTGGGGCGATATGATTATAAAATAAAAAGATAAGTAAAAAAAAAAACAAAAGAAAAAAAGTAACATAAGATAATATTTAAAAGCTTGCGAAAAAAAGTGTTCGTGAAGAATTACAACAAAATTGCATTATATTAGGACCGACATAAAACCATAAATCTTGTTAAAATAGACGGAAAATAGGGGGTGTGCTGAGATGTTTTTGACTCGGTCAAAATCTGATCAGGCATGAGATGTTCTTATGAGGAGCCTTTATAGTTAGACGAAGAAAATCTTTCAGCACCGCCTTCGTATATTTAAAGCAAATTATAGGAAAATGCATGATTGTTTCGAAGTAATTGCTCAAATGTAACAGTGCAAATAACGTGTCTTTGACCATACACACTGGTTTCATCCTATGAGCATAATTCAGACGTTCAGGCAGAGATAGATGATTCTATCAAGTCCTGAGAAGCGGGACACGTTTATTCGCCAAGCAAGGAAGATTTATCAAAAGTAACGGATTTATTTGCTCCTGAAAACTATCATAAAAATGAAAAGAAAAAATAAAATATGAATACTTTTCCCTAGAGACCTGAAATCCTGTGTATATAAGGATAACATTTCTAAGAATAATCACACATTAACAAACGCAAGAAGAAATTGGGCGGACCAAATCAGAGTCAAGATCGGCCAAATGATGGCAAAAAGTGTTGTTAATTTGAGGAGATTTCATGCCAATAAGTCTCTACTTTTTGGCACGACTTCTGTGTTTTATGATGACAAAAATTGATGAAAACTGATGACTATGCATTAAGGATTTAATCGAGAAATGGCGTCGATGAAGAAAAAAAAAGACTATTCATCTGATAAAAATATCGGCTAAGTCATCAAACAGTTTGACGTTTATATTAAGAATATTAACAAGAGATTGATTATTAACGAGAGATTGTCTATATTAAGAATATTAACGAGAGATTGATTATTAACGAGAGATTGTCTATATTAAGAATATTAACGAGAGATTGATTATTAACGAGAGATTGATTATTGCGAGAGATTGTCTATATTAAGAATATTAACAAGAGATTGATTATTAACGAGAGATTGTCTATATTAAGAATATTAACGAGAGATTGATTATTAACGAGAGATTGATTATTGCGAGAGATTGTCTATATTAAGAATATTAACAAGAGATTGATTATTGCGAGAGATTGTCTATATTAAGAATATTAACAAGAGATTGATTATTGCGAGAGATTGTCTATATTAAGAATATTAACAAGAGATTGATTATTAACGAGAGATTGTCTATATTAAGAATATTAACGAGAGACTGATTATTAACGAGAGATTGATTATTGATTAAATAGAAATAAGCAGTAAATTTTAATGAGTTAAAGAGGAAATGTAATGTTCATCGTTGCGCAGAGGATACTTGAAGAAAGAAACTCAATTATTTTTAATAGAAAAGGTAGATATGATTTGGTGAGAAAGAAAAGCATCTATGAATCGCAATGTTTTATGAAGAAACTCGCCGAACGTATAGGAAAAGTGACATTTTATGAGATTTTGAAATTAAAATGGATTATCCAAAGTCGGCGAGGACATCACATCTAATAATATTGACAAAGAAAAGAAGGTGCATATTGCTCTAGGAGACCTCATAAAAATCGAAAAGCAGTGGAAAGGTAATGAAAAGCAACTGAAATTTACCAGAGAAATAGAAAAAAATGAAATGTTACTGGCGTTCATTATTATCATGGAGATTTTCAAAGAGGTTTGCGAAGCGATAGAAGGAGAGAAATTTGAGGAAAGAATGAAAACAACCAGACAACTTCATTAATATAATCAGTAAGAATACTGAGGAAAGTGCTGGATTATTTCAGGTTAGTTACTGCCATTTTATTTTTTTAGCAAAGGTCACCGGAAACAACTGGGCCAAAAACTGAAACACGATGGAAAAATAAATAAACACTGATTAAATGATATAAATATAAAATCAAAATTGTTCTAACGAAAAATGCATTATCAGTACATAAAACATTTAATTTCTTGTGAAATATCACGTTCATCATTCGAAATGTCAGCTTATTATTGAATATGTAATAATTTCTAAATACATTTTCAGCGCCATTGTTATTTCATAAGAACGCACGCATGCGCATTCTCTCTGTAATATTTAGGTGAAATCACGTTTATTTTCCGGAGAAAAGAAACTCTTTGAAAATGAACTGAAAGAGAAGGAAGAAGAAGTAATTTGCTTTCTTTCTCTCGCCTTAAGCTATCAATATAATCGAATCAAAATTTCTCTTTGCAAAGACAAAAGAGATCAGAGGAAATATTGTTAGACATATGCAAGTTTCTTTTACTTTTTTACAATATCTTGAACTCTGTCCAGAAGTGTAGCAACTCCCAACTCCTCACGGGTCATTTGGAGCACGATATGAATCGGTTCTATACACGCAAACATTTATTGATTACCTATAAATATTATATATAAAGTAGTTCACACATGCCATCAAAAATGATGGCAGTATATAAATAATGTTGCAATTGCATTCTAGTTATAAAATATCAAAAACATTATGTTGCTCGGTATGTTTTTGTTTATATTCAGTATTTCTTGAAAAACATTACAAAGCAAATAAATGTTTTATTCACTGAATGACGACGATCCCCACTTGCCGACAGGAGGTAACTACATAGACACATGGATAGTTAGCCTATTTCTGTATGTAATGCGTGCGCGTGCGCGCGCGCGCACACACACACACACACACACACACACACACACACACACACACAGACGAACGCAAATATAAAGACAGCATTAAACTTAACGCCGAGTGCTTCAAGCTTAAGCGCTATCTTCAGGCCACGTGTATTGTTTGGTGGATCAACTATTTATATATATTGGTCAATGGGACATTACGGGTATGAAGGTCAAGTATTTCCGCTTTATTATTGAATTTTATACAATAATCCAATATTATCCTAAAGGCCATAATTCAAATCATTCTAAAGGATTAGAAAGAAATGTTGGTCAGAATTGCGGTCGGTTATCGGTAGCGATTGTCTGGTGTTGTTTGTTAACGTTTAATTCACTATTTATAATCGAATACTTAGGGCGTTTCTTATTTATTTTAATTACTTAGTCAGAGTACGGTTATTTGCAGATATTGCACATTGTTCCTAGTTAACATTTAACATTATTTATAATTAATATTGTATTGTGTTTTATATTTATTACTAGCAGTATAGCCCGGCGTTGCTCGGGTGTAATGAAAGCTTTAAAACTAATACATGGTCCTGGAGCTCGGACTCTTTGGATGTTGGCACGAAAAACTAAAAAGCAATAGTTGTTTCCAGTTAAAGTGAAACCGTAGACTGAAAGAAAAATGAATGGATGTAAGTCAAATTTTGATTTCCTGGTATCGATATCAAATAAGTTTTTTTCGTCGTAAACTAAATTTTGAATGCTAAATAAGTCCTCTGAGTAAATGGTATCATGGCTGAGACTAAGAACTACAATTATACCTACTTAGAGCCAAACCCGAAGCAAAAACTAAAATAAAAGTGCTGAAAAAAAGACAGACATACAGGCATATAAACAGACACACACACAAACATCTTGCCTTTTATATTTATATATTATCGATTTTCTGTACTATTGTAAGAACTGCAACCTTGAAACTTCTGAATATCGTTTCTTATGGCGTTGTCTATGAGTGTATCGAATTTGGTTAAAATCGGACCACTCCTTCTATAACCTGATTCTTTCGATTATCGATTTTCGATATTTATCTTGGGTGCCTCGACACAAAACCTAGCTAAGAACACTCGCAGACGCTTATAGTACAACTCTGTAAATTTTCAAGAAAATCTGTTCAGCCGTTTCAGAGTCTATAGATAACGGACACACACTCACAGACACACACACACATACACATACACACATACAGACAAAGTTCCATTTATAAATAAGTTTATATTATTGGTCAGAATACGGCTATTTGTAGCAATTGTATAGCGTTGTTTGTTAACATTTAACACCTTATTTATTACACTGGATAATAAAAAAGTTTTTTGGAAATTGTCTAGGTTTTTTTTTCAACTAATTTAGGACAATTTTGTACCGCGGAATCCTGGAAATGACACCCGTTTCTCTCGATCAGGTCAGGTTTTTATGCTAAATTGATTTAAAAAATACGATATTGTGACTAATTCGATTAAATTCTTTTTGACATTATCGGTTGATTTTTCATTATAGTACTCATTAGAAATAGGTTTTTAGGAGAAAAAATCGTTTTCTAACACAATGTATTAATTAAATGTTAGAAAATTCGATTTCTGTAAATTGAATAAAAGCCATTGATAAAAGTAAATACATATAAATTGAACGTTATGTCATCATTGTGCATGAATTTCCGTTTGTTTGAGCCCCTAGAATGCCCACCGGCAGGGATGTCACTCTTCAGAGTTCAACAGTTGTCAGCGAACATGAATGCATCCAAGCGTCCATGATACCTTGTCTCCATCTCTTTCATATCGTGATGAAATTCCTCTTCCTGCTCGTCGCTTATTGATTCCAAATTCTTAGGAAATCAACCCATATGTGAGAATAAGTAACGTATTTTGAGGTTTATGTGACATCTATGCTTTCTGAAAGCAATCAGCATATTGTTGACGAGTACTGCAAAGTTTCTGGCCTTGGTGTTACTAAGAAAGTTCTTTACAATCAGAATTAAGCCTTCCACGCTTCCAGTTCTACTTCGTCTATGAGTTTTCAAAATCAGGATCTCTGATGAGCTGAGGAATTTGATGACCATTAAAGACGCCAGCTTTCAACCTCTCTATGTTCAATCCTGGAAAAACCTTGTACAAGTAAGTGACACAGCCACTATCCTTGTCCAGAATGTATATAGAACTAACGGTTACATCTAACCCTCTCAACTGTACGTAGACGAGGTTTAGCCAACAGCCTTCTTCTTCTTCTTCTTCTTCTTCTTCTGTGTGCCCTTTCCCTTCAGGACGTAGGCGATCATGGTCCTTTACGTCTCCCTATCTCTGGTAGCTTTTACTATGTTTTCTCCTGTTACACCTCGCAACCTCCGTTCCGTCATCCACCTGATCAGGCCCCTCAGATATGTTGTCCGCTGCCTTCTTCTGTCTCTTTTTCCTTCTATCTGGCCTGTCAGTATCATGTTCTCTAAGCCCGCCTTCCTCATTGCATGTCCCAAGAACTTCAGTTGTCTCTTTCTGATACTCAATATTAATTTTCTTTTGGTTGCCATCCTTTCCAACACCTCATCGTTGCTCGCATGCTCATTCCATGATATCCGCAGCATCCTTCTGTAGAGTCCCATTGCGTAACTATTTAATCAAGCCGAGTTTGATGTGAACCAGTAGGACGACTATTTTCTGTCTACAAGAGTTTTATTGATGACATTCTACACGGCATCAGTTCCTCCCAAACAGCCCAGTCTTTTTTTCGTGTAATGTTAAACAGTGTCCCTACAATCCCACGTGTATAGAAAGCATGGCTACTTGATGAAGTCGGACTGCTGTTCAAATAAAAACATCACCATCTTCAGGTTAACAAAAATAAATCACTCATGCTGATCATAACGAATTTTCTCAAGAACAGACTTTGTCGCTTTATACTTCTCCTTCAGTGCAGTCGAGTGATCAAAGGGTCTAGAGGCAAACCGGTTGCTCTTGTGCAGCAGAACACATCTCAGCGATTGTTTGCTATTGTCATTGAACAGCCTCGAATCTTTGGGTTCGGACGTGGCACTCCAAGCTTGTGCAAAGGCCGAGCAATATCTACACAATACAACTTCTCTGCAAAGAAAAAATGGAGGTACTCTTGATGCCTGTTGCAGTCAAAGATGATGCAAGCACTGTCAGAGAGGAGGTATTTTTCTTCAGTCTGGTTACCAACAGTTTGGTAAAGGACTTTGATAGATCAGTTAGCTCCTTTTGGGAAAAATGATGTGGAGCATCACCGTTGAGAACTACTACTTCTTCCTCTTCTTGAACACTTGAAGATACTTCGTTACTATTGTCAGGAAGTTCTTAAAAAATAACGTACTGAAATTTCATCCCAATCATTTACAGGACGACGTGCTGATTCAGGATACTTGAGACTTCTCCGATTCTTTCTTTTGATCCCAGTCACATATTTGGGGAAAAAGTAACAGTCAGTGCCATGATTTGTTGGCTTTTTCCAAACAATAAGAATCCTGAACTTCAGACAACTTTTCTTGCCTTTGGTCCATTGATGCAGATTCTCTATTTGTAGCACCCAAGCTTCTTATCCTGATCACCAAGTTAAATAAAAATACCAATTAGTCATAAAATGGCATATACACACTTTCAGAGTTTGTTTATTTCAAGAAATAAAAAGTAATTTTGTATTAAATAAAGCGAAAATAACCGTACATGAAAGCAAAAACGTCCCAAAACGACGTGGTTTGGTTCAGAAAGTCGACCTGATTGAGCAAAATCAATTTTATTTTTGGATTCCGCACATCAAAATTGCCCCAAAACAGCTAAAAAAAACTTAGACAATAAATTTGTTGTTGACGAGTGTTTTTGATTTCTTGGGGTATTTTGTGTATTTATTATTCCTTGTTGGTCAAAATGTGCCGCTTGTAGCAATTTTATAGCGTTGTTTGTTAACATTTAGCACCTTATTTATAATTCATTACTTACTGTGTTTTGTATTTATTATTCAATTTTGGATAGAATGCGGTTATTTGCAGCTATTGTAGTGCTGTTTGGTAACATTTAACTCCTTTTATATTATTGATTACTTAGGAGGTTGTGTAATTCTTATTAATTGTTGGTCACTATGCGGTTATTTGAAGCTATTGTATAGTGTTAACATTTGACTATTATTGATTACTTAGATTCTTTACTGTTTATTATAATTTGTTTGTCAGAATGCAGTTATATGGCGTTATTGCTTCGTATGGATTGTTAACACATATCTCATTCTTTATTATTGATTATTTATGCTATTTTGTATTCATTAATAAATGTTAGAATGTGGTTATTTGCAGAGATTTTATGTTGTTTGTTAAATTTTATTTATTATTCACTAGCAGTATAGCCCGGCGTTGCTCGGGTGTAATGAAAGCTTTAAAACTAATCCATGGTCCTGGAGCTCAGATTCTTTGGACGTTGACACGAAAGACTAAAAAGCAATAGTTGTTTCCAGTTAAAGTGAAACCGTAGACTGAAAGAAAAATGAATGGATGTAAGTCAAATTTTGATTTCCTGGTATCGATATCAAATAAGTTTTTTTCTTCGTAAACTGAATTTTGAAGGTTAAATAAGTCCTCTGAGTAAATGGTATCATGGCTGAGACTAAGAACTACAATTCAGCCAAACCCGAAGCAAAAACTAAAATAAAAGTGCTGAAAAAATACAGGCATACAGGCAGATAAACAGACACACACACACAAACATCTTGCCTTTTATGTATATATATTATCGATTTTCTGCACTATTGTAAGAACTGAAACTTGAAACTTCTGAATATCGTTTCTTATGTCTTTGTCTATGACTGTATCGAATTTGATTAAAATCAGACCACTCCTTCTATAACCCAATTTTTTCGATTATCGATTTTCGATATTTATCGGGGAGTACCTTGACACAAAACCTAACTAAGAACACTCGCAGACGCTTATAGTACAACTGTGTAAATTTTGAAGAAAATCGGTTCAGCCGTTTCGGAGTCTACAGATAACGGACACACACACAGACACACACACAGACACACGCACACATACACACAGACAAAGTTCCATTTATAAAAAAGTTTAGATTACTTAGGGTATTTTGTATTTACTAATTATTTGTTGCTGAGTTAAATTATGTCTACTCGTGTGCAGTCATAATTTGCTAATTTGTTTATTCAATTCATTTATTTGTTTATTTATTATTTTATTTTTTATTTCTTTTATTTTTTGTGGGGAGAATCTTATTTGGTTGGTCATAGTATTGGCGTTGTCTAAAGTAATTCACATTATCTGCGTTGCATATTGTGCATCTCTTTGTAGTTTGCCTGGTGATGTTTTGCAAGGTATTCGTATTTAGCTTCTGATTTTTAAGTAACGTAGTAAAAATCTGTTTTCGTGTCTGTAATTTGAAATAAGTTCTGATCGTTTATTTAGTAATTTATTTTTGTCTGGTGAGTTTATTATTATTATTGCTATTTTTCCTTCAGAGTTAACAGAATAATTTAACGTCATGGGCGATTTAGTTTTCCTTATTTCCATGATGTTTATACTGTATTTTGTTTTTAAGTTTCCACATATATTTAGAAATGGTTGTGCTGTTCACGTATTTATTATTTCTAAAGGATCTTCGTTTGGTTTGGTTTGTTTTACGGCATATCAATACCTCAATGGGTTTTTTAAAATGCCGACAACAAGAGATTTGTATAAATAAAATATATATTCTTTGTAAAAAATCAGTTTGTAGATCAGGATTCATTGACGTAAAGATGGTTGTGGTCGAGAGTGAAATGTATATTTCTCGTAACATTTGTTTTTCTTCAAAAATATACTGTTGGTAATTGCAGGAAACTTTATTATAACAATTTATTTTTATACATTCATGGTGTTTTGACCCCAGTTTGGGGGGAGGTTAACTATTTTTCCATAGCTGAGACCCTAACAGGTGCTACCACCCCGGGCCAGGGTCGGGCTTGGGAACAACAGCAATCAAGGAGTGATTGTACGCTCCTCACAAGCTTTCAATTAGTGTCCTTTGCTGCTGTTTGTTATTTATCGTTATACTCAAGACGACAGGGTGGCTTAGTATAGTATATTGTTTTGCAAACAATTGTCATTAAGGGATATTTGTGCCTTTCTCTATAGTTTGATATGGCTTTGATTCGTTAGTTCTTTTCCTGTTTTACATTGATATTATTAGTATCACCGTGTTTCTGTGCTTGATGGAAGGAATGTTTGTTATGATTCTAATGTATATTTCTTCTACGTTGGTTTTTACGTTTTTGTTGTACGCTAGATTAACAGATTAAAAGATATGATTCGTTTCCTGTCAGCTTTTTGTACTGTGTAGTGTGTACACGAGCGTTGCTGTAAATCTGTCTTTCAAAGATTTTTCATAATTACTTTTTTTTTTGCTTTTGGCGTGTAGTTGGAATATATGTAAAGAAGATTTGCTGTTAGGTTTTATACATGGATGTTATGTCGTCTAAGAAATCTAGTTCGTTTTTATATCTATGTCAAATTCAATATTTTAAAAGGATGCTGTGATTATTTTGCTTGTTTCATTTGTGTTTTTGTTAGTTACAATTTCTTCGGATTATGAGACCCGTCATCAATGTAGAGGCTTATATATATTTTACCGTTTAGTTTGCATAGTTCACTTAATAAATGTCTGTCTATAAGTTTACAGGTTTCACCACTTGATAATTTCAAATTATCTTTATGCTTATTTCAATTTATTCTTAGGCTAAGAAGCATGATTTCGGTTACCGAAAGGGTAGAATTCTTTTCTATTGAACTTATTTAACTTATTCCACTTCTAGTTAGATTTTCATGAGCCATGACACATAACTTTCTGTTTCTTGAATGTTCTGATAAAATTAATCATTTGTAATTTGCCTTTGATGAGACAGGTACTAAAGTTTTACTCGTCGAAATAAATTATAGTTTATAAACGTTTTTGATGATACGTTGAGTTTTCCTTTATATATATATATATATATATATATATATATATATATATATATATATATATATATATATAACATAATACACTTGGTATACAATCCAGATAAATTCCGATAGAGACGAAATCAAGAGAACTCAATGTTAAATTCATGTATTTAATTTAACAGAATAATATATATTTTGAGGACCAACTGTTGTACCATTTGTGTCTGATGAGCCGCAGTAACAACATAAGGACACAGTAAAATATGTATTACCCATTGTAATAATTTCAAATCTTTTATAATTTATATATATATATATATATATATATATATAATGAGGATTAGGATAAATACAAGAAAATAGAGTGTAAACAAAACAAAAAATGAAACCAACACAAAACTACCATTTTTTTTTTCAATCTAATATAATGTGTTTGCTTTTTCTTTTTCGGTTTTATAATAAAAAGTAAACAAAAAAATTGTGAGAAAAGAAAAGAGGGAAAAACCGCCTAGATACTGAGTTGAGTTTTTGTCTTTCTTTAATTATCAAACCAAAGAAGCTAAAAAAAAAAAACAAAAAAAAAAACGCACACACATTTTCTCTGGTGGAGAAACGCGTCTTGTTTCGGATATTACACACACACACACACACACACACACACACACACACACACACACACACACACACACACCTATATATATATTTAGGTACAATTGAAATGGCTGTAAGTGTAAGTTCTGTGCTAACATTTTCTTCTATCACACTTTTCGTTTCTGGAACAATCTTCCGGCTTCTTGTTTTCCTGTCTTTGATCTTCAAAAATTGAAATGCAGTGTCAACCGTTATCTTCTGTTTTCTTAATTCTTGTTCAGTTATTATCTTCTCACTCTTTAATATTTTCCTATATTCTCTAGCACTCTGTAAAGCATTGCGTCTTGTGGCTTTATTGCTTTGTTTGGGGTGAAAAAAAAATATATATATATATATAGTCACCCGTAGACAGATCTGTTTCTTTGTATCACAGCTCATCAGTACGGTTAGACTCCGATTGCCTTTAAACCCAGGATTGAAACCCGACCGAATTGTCGTCAGTCGGCGATTCTACCTCTGAGCTATGGGCGCTCGGTAGAAGGAGGCAGAATTTTTAGCGTGTATATTATCATTATACACGCCCAATAGCTGAGAGTGTTCTAATTCATTGCTGAATGAACAATGCGTAGATGCTAGAGTAGCCGCTGTTTCTAAAAGTCTACCATTTTTCCAGAGTGCTCTAGCAGGGTGTGAGAGCGTAAATAGTCATATATATATGCTCTCTTTACGATTGAGCTCTCTAGAGAAGAACATTTTAAAAACAGTTTCCACTTCTGCGATATATGCGTGACTCTTCAGAAATGAACTGAGTTCTTTCGGTGACAGGCGTGTGTATACACTGCTTTTATACAACACGTTAAAATTTCCTCTTTCTGATTCCACGCGCCTATGGCTTAGAGGGTAGCGACTCCGACTCACACCAAATCGGTCGTGTTTCGATCCCGGCCAGAAGCAAGTGGATGTATCCAGCCACACTGATGAGCTGTGATACTGCGAAACAGGCTTGTATGGGAACAACTAATATAAATAGATAATAATATTTATTTTATGATGTATTAACCGGGACTAAACGGCAAGAAAAAAGCCCTAATGGCAGAAGACATCATAATGGTGTCCTCGTGAAACTTCGATCTTAGCATGAACCTGCTCAGTTAAGTGGTATATTCTTCGCACTAAACGATTGCTGGTATATGCACATCTATCTATCTATCTATCTATCATTGTTGGTTCATATCTATCTATCTATCTATCTATCTATCTATCTATCTATCTATTCGAATGTCTACAAACGCATAAATATACACGCATGTTTACGCTACCCACACAAGCATGTTTGCTTTACTCACACACGCACAAACGCATCTTGCATTTAAGAAAATAAACTCTCTAATATTTGAGTATTACAGAATAAATACTTTCTGGAAAACTAATGATCCTGGAATTAAGAATGAAGAGAAGAATAAACAAAGGTAAATTGGATTTGATCCATAAGAAAATGTATTTTCCGATTGACGCCCACATATTATTTCTCTGCTTGAAAATCCTGGGGGTAGGGCTGAGATAATCCGCCTGAAGATAATCAGTCTACCGTTTGTCAATTCCTGTTTATTACTTTCAATTCATGCTTAGAGGCTCAAGGAAATCTTTTACAAGATACAATCAGAGCCTCGTACAGGTAACGCCTCTCTTCCATCTGCATAGAGAGAAATCCAGGCTTTATACCTGGACAAATCACAACATTTCTGTATACACTCTTATTCATACATACATACATACATACATACATACATACATACATATGTGTGTGTGTGTGTGTGTGTTGTTATATGCATAAATGTATACTCAATGCACTAAACTCGGCGTCTCTACTGCTAATCCATACACGCAAAGTCATGTAGACCTAAAACAAAAACAGATTATGAGGATTTTTGTTCACACAAATAAATCTTTTTCATGAGAGAAGATTAAAACGTCTTGCCTGCATCTTTGTCCAAAAGGAAGAATTGGCCTGACAGAAAAGATTTGATTCTTCAATTCATGGAGCGTGCTCAACAAGAGACAATTTCGTCTCGTCTCTCACTATAGACATCAAGCCGTTCCTATATTGGGTTGAAGAAACAATATGGCCAATTGCAACATCGATGTATCTTGGCAGTTCAAATTATTAAAATCCATGATTATTTATTTACCGACTAGAATAAACAAAAGATTTTAAATAGATGGGAATTTACATACCAAGATACAGTCAGTTAAAAATATCCATAGCTGTTTTAATAAATGTATTTATTCATCCAAATACAAAGCATCAAGAAGAAATTTTAAACTCTTAAAAATAATGTTAATGTCAAACATTGGTAAAGAATCATTTAAGTAATTCACATCAAAATTTAAAATACTTTTTAATCTAGCAAAAGTCAGTAAAACTATTGAGAAACAAGAGATTCCAAGATGCGTGGAAGAATTAGAAACAGGCGGATTGTTAAGAAACGAGAACAAAAGAAGAGTAATCAGAAGAACTGTTTACTCTTTTCCTGATTTCGGTTGTATAGGATACTAATATATTCCGGGAGGGGATAATCAGGGAAAAGAATAGTGCAAGAATAGTACTTAACACTGAAGATAGATTAAAAGAGATTTATTATACCACGGTATAATAAACCAATAGACAATACAAGAACATCAACAAATAGTAACAGGTATAACAATCAAGTAGACAATGTCTCTGCTTAGGACGTATGCGCCCGTCTAGTAAAGAATCCTTCCGTCTAGTGACGTATGCATTATTTAGCTGTCCCTCCCAGTAAGGGCAATATATGACACATGGTCAGTTTATAACTGGGCTTTCCGGGCTATATGGCCCGGCCAAAAAATGTCGTGCTTCCACCCCTCGGCGGAACCACGACTGGGCTATTGCTCCCTGCTCGGAAGCAGAGAGCACCCCCCCCCACCCGAAGGCAGAGATCTGACAGTGTCATAGATCCGTCTAGTGACGTATGCATTATTTAGCTGTCCCTCTCAGTTTATAACTGTGCTTTCCGGGCTATATGGCCCGGCCAAAAAATGTCTGTCTATTATTCCCCAGTCGTGCTTCTACCCTTCGGTGGAACCGCGACTGGGTTATTGCTCTCTGCTCGGAAGCAGAGAGCGCCCTCTACTCGAAGGCAGAGAGCTGACAGTGTTATAGATTCGTCAGTCTAGTGACGTATGCTGTATTTACTAGCCTTCCCACGCAAGGCCGGATGTGACACATGGTCATTTTATAGTGGGTATTCCCGGCCATATAGCCGGGCCAAAAAATGTCTGTCTATTTTTGCCGAGTCGTGGTTCTACCCTTCGGCGGAACCACGACTGGGTTTGTGCTCTCGGCTCGGAAGCAGAGAGCGCCCTCTACCCGAAGGCAGAAAGCTGACAGTGTCATAGCGAGGTCAGGCGAGTGACGTATGCTGTATTTACTAGCCTTCCCACGCAAGGCCGGATGTGACACATGGTCATTTTATAGTGGGTATTCCCGGCCATATAGCCGGGCCAAAAATATGTCTGTCTATTTTTACCGAGTCGTGGTTCTACCCTTCGGCGGAACAACGACTGGGTTCGTGCTTTCTGCTCGGAAGCAGAGAGCTGACAGTGTCATAGCGTCGTCAGGCGAGTGACGTATGCTGTATTTACTAGCCTTCCCACGCAAGGCCGGATGTGACACATGGTCATTTTATTGTGGGTATTCCCGGCCATATAGCCGGGCCAAAAATATGTCTGTCTATTTTTACCGAGTCGTGGTTCTACCCTTCGGCGGAACCACGACTGGGTTAGTGCTCTCGGCTCGGAAGCAGAGAGCGCCCTCTACCCGAAGGCAGAAAGCTGACAGTGTCATAGCGACGTCAGGCGAGTGACGTATGCTATCAGTTCGCTCTAGTCCCAGTCTTTTATAGACCGGACCATATCCATTCCGGGGTAGGATAGGATATTCTTCTACAACAGATACAAATCTTGTATCATCCAACAATTAACTAAAACACAAAAAGTAAAATTGCACATCTGCAAAAATGGATCAGAACGACTGAGAACATTTTGGAAAAACCAAGACCAAGGCAAATGTCACGGGTCAGTGTGAAAATTAAGATTCTGGCTTCTGATTAGAGAGAAAATAGGTATGCAGTTTTCAATTCAGTCACATGGCTAGATTCTCTTACTTATTCACGTTCCTTGACCGGTAAAAGTCAGTCAAATGGAAGCCGCATAGAGACGACACGCTAAAATGTAACAAAAGAAATTTCAAGACGCCGACTCTGTCTGGCATCGTCGACAGACATTCATTCTTCCTCCTTCCAATTTTCTTTTCTTTGTCTTCACTCACACGCCGTCAAAAGAGAAAAAACAACAGCAATAAGACATCTTTAACAGACTCCTAAAAACTAAAGTCCGATAAATACAATTTCCTTTATTCTTTTTTATTTTACTCTTTCGCCGGCCATAAAAAAAAGAAAGGAACACAGACTTTATTAGTAACCTTTTAATCTTTTTAAATACACACATTCTGCTATTTACTGCTATTTCTCTCGAACATTTAACTGAGTACATTTTCTCTTTGAACATATAACTCATACAAATTAATTAACTACATGCATTTTTCTTTGAACATTTTCTTCTTACAAATTTTTAATTCTGTTCAGTTACGAAAAAGTTTTACTTTAACATACAAAACGAAATATTTTATTCTTCCACATTCCAACATCTAACCTTCAACCTTCTGACAATTTACATTGTGGGGAATTCGGTTGTGTTTGGCACAAGGCCAATTTGACAAACATCACCAAGGCCCCTACATTGCATTTAATTTTTTCCGAATTAAAGTTGGCTGGAAACCATGGATCCAGAAAGAAATTCCACAAGCTTGAAGTGCGAGAAAAGAAACTGTTAGCATAGAACTTACGGTAACATCTCGCCCACACAACTGTAAACTGGTCACCGGTCTATCACCACGCTTAAATTTGATGAGCCTAGGCACTATAGCGAAGAACTCATCCGAACAATTTTCATAAAAGTATTAATAGAAAAGGCAAAAAGAGGCAACCTTACGGCTGCGAGAAAGGGACCGAGGCCGAGAAACCAGATTAGGGCCAATAATATTGATGATAGCGATTCTGCTAATGTGGCTAACATTGGATACGCTGTGAGCAACATTTAGAATTGTTGATTTGTGTTAAGATTAAGTATATCATCTCTCAACATAAGTATATCATCAGTAAACACGTAACAATTGAAGGAACATTCAAAATGAACTTTTATATAAAATGTAAGTTTTCCCTGATGTCCATGATAATCATCGAAAGTTTGTATCCTTGTTTTAAGTAAAGGATTTTAGCCTTTCAAATTGACAAATGTGCTCCCAGCAGGGGTGACCTACTGTATTTGGTGAAAACATTGTGGAAACATTTCGGCAACATTTAACCTTTGTGTCCACGAAAAAAACTGCGTATGAAAAGGACGGTTATTCTATGACGCCGTTATTACTGTATACGCTTTTTGCTTTTAAAAGCTTTTTTTATGTTCAGCTGTTTGATACACATCGCAAACAAATGAAAGCAGATTTATACATTTGCTTCATTCCTGAGAACTGACCACAAAGACATCAAACACTATTACTTCCATGCAGTTAGGTTTTTTTAAAATTTCATTTTTTATGCGTTTTTACAATTTCTTTCGTTTCGGCACAAAAAACTGACGTAGAAAATCTCCGAATGCTTTTCATGTCCAAGAGCTTCCGGCTATTCTTGGAGCCATTTTCAAAGATTTATTTTTATCCGAATATATTAGTTTTTTTTAATGTATGTATATGAAGTTATAGGAATGTTTTCATTTTCCAAACACTGTCAGCTCATTGTGGCCATGTTCATAGTTGATTTTATTAAGTATTAGTTTTTTTTTATTAATAATGCTTCCTTTATTTTTGGCCTTCGTTTTACATGTGGATGAAGCTCTGTTATATTTATATTGTTTAGCGGTACTGAGGCAAATCATGAGGCAAATCCGTACATTCAGTTAAAAGTAAAAATAAAGTCATACTTGGTAATGGTAAAATAATTGCCAACATCCTCGGTATATACAGAACATTCAGTAAATGTCTATATAAATTTTGTCCCGAAAAGAAAAAAATTAATAAGAACACAAGAAACAAAGTATGTTTGTATGCGTATTGGGTTAATTTTTCTATAAAATTAAAAATTATGTCAGTGTAACTTTAATCCTGTAAACCGAAGGAAAAATTTGCGACATTTGGACATTTGCGTCGTCTGCGTAGACGACGTTTTTGTCATTTAACGGAAGTGAAAAACTGAATCATATTAAATAAGTTATTTAGATGGCAATATTTGCCAAGAAAGATACAATCAACAGGTTTAGTTAAATTCTATGTAAATGGACGATAAGATATTTAAAAATTATTTCTTTACATAAATTCTGTGTGGTTAAGTGACTATTTGTAAGAGGGATTTTATATTCCCTCTCAGGTAAATATTTTAAAAAAATGTCCGTGTGAATAATCTGAATTTGAGAGAGCAGATTCATATGCATATCTGTACGCGAATTCACACCATTGTGTTGGAGGGATGGGCTTCAAAGAATAACCAGGGTCTTATCTAAGAATCTCTTTCCGTATTGACTCTGCTTCAAAGCCTTTACAAAAATTTGGTTACTAAAACAGGATCAAGAAATGCCCATGTGTAGAAAGTAATCTTCGCAAATTTCCATTTCCTTACTTCCTTTTTTCAGTTTTTCTCTCTCGCTTTTTTACTTTATCTCTCTCGCTCTTTTACTTTCTCTCTCTCTCTCTCACTCATTTGCACTCTCTCTCTCACTCTTTAACTTACTCTCTCTCTCGTTCTTTTGTTTTCTCCCTTTCTCTCTCGCTTTTTTGCTTTCTCTCTCTCTCCCGCTCTTTTGCTTTCTCTCTCTTTGTCGTTTTTTGTTTTCTCTCTCTCTCTCTCTCTCTCTCTCTCTCTCTTTTGCTTTTTCTCTCTCCCACTATTTCACTCTGTAGATCTACTTAAAAATAATTCACCAAGAGTCTGTCATTAAGTATGCATGTCTGGATGGAATCCCGGTCATCAATCCTGATATACATTGCATTTGGTTTTGGTTTAAACATCAATTTAATCTTCATCCAATAGTACTAAATTATGTCACAAATATAATCTGCGATACCCACGTATGAAATAAATATCAGTTCACTGTCCCGAAACAACCTTTTAGCAATAAAAAGAAGCCAATGCATTCAGGTGCTTTTGATGTTTGCCTAGCAGTCAGTTGTTAGAAATATGAATATTTATTGTGTTCATAAATGGATTCGTAAGGGCGCAAATTGAAAGGATAAAAATATATTTTCAATTTCTGAAGAACTCTTTTCTTTTAATCGAAGCAACAAAGCATCAAATACTTTGTAGTCTTTTGAATGTTTTCGGCAGTTGGTTCGGCATATAAAAAATAGTAAAATGAAACACAGACATTTTTGGAGTTATTAGGTGACGATGCCAATATGCATGTCGCTGTGTTCATGACTGGAGATCCACACATATTTTGGGAGTCAGTGTTAAAACAAACAAACAAAAAACGTTTCTAATATTGATATTTATATTAGGTAAGCTAACTCAGTCACTTGGAATATTAGCGCAACACAATCTGCCCAATTTTCTTAAAAGCTTTGCACCAAACGAACATTTGACAAGTTCTATATAGGAATGGCCAAAAGAACAACATACAGTGAATTTTATAACCGCAAGACATGAACAAAATTTGCATATTAGTTTTTGTTACGTGCACATGCGAGCATTCTCACTCCCCCAGGGCACCCAAATCTTTAATCCCCTTAAGCATGACCGCAGTCTTCTCACATTCCTCTGTAACCCTTGTAGATAGGAAATTTTTTAATCCCTCTAACTCCCACTATTCCTTCCCTTAACACTAAAGAACAATACCTCACACAGATGTAGCATTAAAATGATTAATTCTTAAATTCTTAAATTCTTAAATTCTTAAATTCTTAAATTCTTTTACTAACCAAGAACATTAAACTTACATTTTAATCCAATGCGGTTTTTATTCATGTCCAATAATCTATATAAATAAAAATGTGCTTGTCCGTTTGTTACTATCTGCTAATCTAGAAAACGGATGCACCAATTGTTTTGGAATTTTACTATAGCATTTTAATCGAATACGAGTGTGTTTTTATATATCTTACATTAAAAAATATTACAATATTAAAAATATATATATATTGCAAAGCCGATTAGAGCTGATGAGAGCCGAACCAAAAAACTTTCATTTTCAATATGGACGCCTTTACAGAGAACTTTGTTATTTCATAGAAAAGGTAGGAAAACTCCACATTTAAGGTAAACAAAGCCATTTTATATTATTATTTCCATTTTGGCGAGCGTAAACAACAGAAATCCCTTCCCCTTTTAAAAAAATAAACTTATCTATTCATTTTCTTTCACCGAATTATTATCGATATCCCATTTATTTCTTTGGTTTAGTAAATAATTTTTTTTTTAAACCTAAGCTTTTTTTTTCTTATTCCTATTTTGGGGAGCGTAAACAACAGAAATCCTTTTAAAAAATACAGTTTTCTATTCACTGACTTTCAACGAATTATTATCGATATCCCATTTATTTTGTTGGTTTAGTAAATAAATTTCTTCTTTTTTTTTTTAAACCTATGCCTTTTTTATTATTATTGTTTCTATTTTGGTGAGCGTAAACAACAGAAATCCATTCCCCTTTTTAAAAAAATAAATTTTTCTGTTCATTTTCTTTCAAAAAATTATTATCGATATCCCATTTAATTTGTTGCTTTAGTAAATAAATTTCTTCTTTTTTTTTAACCTAAGCCATTTTTTACTTCTTATTTGTAGGATCTAAACAACAGACTCCCTTCAAAAAGTTTTCTTTTAATTTTTTCAACGAATTATTATCTATAAGATACTAAACTTTCATGTAAAAAACAAATTCCGAAAAAATTATTAATTTAACATTTGTCTGGGGGTGCTCACTGCGTCATACATGTTCATAGTAAAATGAATCTCCCATGTTTTTGTTTTTTGTTTTTGGTAAACATAATTGGTTAAGTCTCCTTTTTTGTTGTTTTGGCCTTTTCAGAAATACTTCTTTTTCAAAATAAGCGGAAAAATACAAATTTCCTTTTGTCGTTCTTATATAATAAAAAATGAAGAGGGAGGACTTAAAATTTTGAAATGGCGATTTTTGCAATTTTTTTTCAGATTCCTAATCTCAGTGCAAAAGATCTGCTTCAATTCATAACGATAATGCCTCGCAGAAGGTCAAATTTAGGTCGTCGTACTCGCAAAGCGAAAGAAGTGCGATGAGTAATTGCAAATCAAAATGTGGAAGATCAGGCATCAGCGAACGAGCGAAGGCGGCAAAGAATGGTTCAGATACGTGCCGAAGAATCAGCAGAGCGACGTGCAGCCAGACTTTAGGATGCACGATTGCGAGGACGGCAATCGCATTCTGCAGCTTCAGATCTGCTTCGTTCTCAACAGAATGAACGCGGCAGGATGAGAGTGGCTGAAAGACGTCAACGAGAAACAGCAGTTCGACGTCAAACACGACTCCCTGCAAACCAAAAAATCTCCATATCTGCACAGACAATGTAACAACTAAAAATATTGTGTACCCACAAGTATTGAAAAATTAAATGTGCGCTTTCTCTTTTCTTTTTTTTCCATTTAACCAAACTAAGCCACAACAACACGTGGCCGGGTACAGCTAGTTAATTATCAAGCGTGACATTTTTCTTATTTAGCTTGTATATTAACTGTAATGAAAAAAGAAATTCGGCCAACATATTTACACGAGCCGCATATTAAAAGTCAAAGAGTCTCAAGTGGCTCACGAGCTGTGTTTTATACCCTTTGCTCTATCTCATTTCAATGAAGAGTCGACATGTTTTCTACTTATGCCAGTGGTTATTCTTCAAGCCCAGATAAACTCAGGGTTTTCAACACAGACCCTCTCCAGTTAAAATATTGGCGCAACACAATCTATCTACTTATTTTCCCAAACAAAGCCAAATAAATATCTGTAAGTAGTTAGGAAAGACATTCACTGGTTAGGGTGAATGTCTTCCAAACGCTTTTCTTAATTATTGATATTCCTTCTTGCAATATTCATATTTGTTGCTGCAAATTTACAATTTGCTCGGACCTCGGTAGTGATTCATCAGTTTATCTGCAACACATCATCATTTGATTCAGTGTTGTATACAGGATGCCTATGAGGCACTATTTTGAAAGTATTTATTCAGCATGAATTACGAATCTTACTAATCAATACCAACAAGGAGCATATGCACTCCACGTTCAATTTCTCTGTGCATCGATTCTGGCATTTTCGACATTGTTCCTTCTACGTAGCGCCTGCATTTCTACACCCGAGCGGGGAAAATATAAATGCTGACCTACAAGACCGGCATTTCGGGCGTCCAGTGATATTATTTAATAACAGTAAAAGCTATTTACCTTTTGTTACTAAATAATAAATAATATATACAAAGACCTGTAACTTCGCCTGTGTTTCCAATCGGAAAGGACATTCATTCGCATATAAAGGACGTTTGTGAACATCTGTTATTGATATTAAATTAATAATTATGCAATTGTGTCACATAATCCAGCCAGAAATAAATGTTCCTTCTTTATTCCTATGGATAGTAAATGTAAGTATATTAGCTATATTTATGATTGTGTTTTATAATCATTTAATCCCAAGCAAGGCAGTGTTGCCTCTGGTGCACAAAGGGTTAAATGAGGGTAGAGGGAAGATAGAAAAGAAAAACAACGGTTCAGAGGATACTGAAGAAAGTGTAAGTGAGAGGTGGGAGCAAAGGAGATAGAAGATGGCAATTGACATTGCACATAAACCATTGAACATTGCAGCTATCAGGGAAGCAAGCATGGAGGAAGGGAGTTCCATAAGTGGAAAGTGCGAGAAAAGAAACTGAAGAGAAGAAGTAGTGGCTACATTTGCCTATTATGACGGTAAAAGGGTGGGACCTAGTTGCCAATCAAGTTTCACGAGTAAATTCATGAGGGCAGGACACAAGCGAAGGAAGCTCGCCAGTTCAAAAGCCGTGAAAATACTTGAAGAAAAAGCAGAGGGAAGCCACATCTCGTCGGTGAGAAAGTGACTGAAGCCAAACTGTCAAAACAATTGCACAATTTAATGCAAGGTTAGTCAAATGCAGTTTTTGTTCCTGATTTGAAAAAGAGAATTCGGTTTAATTATTAGCGCGTTGTGCCATACCAAATCCACTTATCATTTTTGGTGTTCGATATTAGATCATACGGAAAATTCAAGATTTTCAAAGTTCACTTTCAAGAATCCACATGAAATGCAAACGTCGTAAATACAAATTGTATCAGGACGAGGCTTGATATTATACAACAATAATCAATAATTTATAATTAAATAACTTCTGCATCTGTTATATATATATATATATATATATATATATATATATATATATATGGGGGGCTTGTTTCAAAGAAAGAAACTGGTACCCCGATTTCGAGTTGCGACAGAAGATAATGAACTTCTCAGGCTTCGTTTAAACAAACACAAAACTGGGAGACGGTAAGGCGCCGTGGACCTGTCGGATTAGAACTATCAGCTATGGGTATATCACCCGAGGCACTTTATATATATATATAGTTATTAAATTATACATTATTGATTATTCTGAGATAATGTATAATTTAATAACTTCCACATCTGGTACACACACACACTCGCACATAAGATGTAGAATTAAATTATACATTATTGATTATTCTGTGATATTCATAGCGCACACACACAAACACACACGCAAACACACACACACACACACACACATATATATATGCATTTACACAGTAAGTTTACACAGCAAGAATTCATTTAAACATTTTTTTATTCGAATCGACAAGGTCTGACTATTTATATTATGTTTTTCAATTTTTCTAATTGAAATTAATTCTTCATATTTTGTTCTTTTTTTAAGTACTTTCCAAATACCCCAGTCATTACCAAGAATTAGGTGTTGTCAATATGTTAGACAAGATTGTTTTTTGTATCAAATTTTTGGAATGAGATATTGTAATTATCTACACTATTTGCATTATTTGGACTCTTGTCCCTTCATCTTTGTTGCCTTCTTCACGTGTTTCAAGGTCACGTGGCCTATTAGATAAAAGCTTCGGTTGAATCCAGTCACTCGACTCAAAATATCAATACATTGCTACAGCAGAGGTAGACAAAAACTTAAAGAGTTGACTTAAAGTGAGATAACTGATCGTGGGACATCTGGAAGAGGCATGGCTTATTAAACCAGAACAATCACTTTCGGTGAAGGAAATAAACTGATAAGTTCGAAATTCTAATCAAATGAAGAAGGCTGGAGTGTACAATTGTTGAAACATCGTAAATATGCTAATGAAGATGAGGAGAACAGTTCGAACAAAATATTTAGTGTAGTAGTATTCTACGCAATCCACTATACGAGAATAAACTTTGCCAAACTCATTATTTAACTAATACCTTTCTATTTTCATTTGTATCTGAGTTTCACTTCAGAAGCTCTCTCTTTTGATTAACGCTTTGCGACCAAGCAGAGAGGAACCCAGACGGGGCTCCGCCAAAGGATAGAGTCTCGTCTGGGATGAACAGACAAGAGCCCGACCTTGCCTTGAGCAGGATCTATGGGATATTTAAAGGCTCGGATTTTCGACTTTAATTGGCCTTGTGCCGCATCCGCCTCAGGAGGTAGTAAATACCAGCTGAGTTTTATTTTAATTGAATAACGCTTAGTACTTTTACTGTTGTTCTGAATTCAGACTTTCTTTATATATATATTCCAATTTATTCAACTAAAATACATAGACACATTATGGTATGATAACAGCAGGGAAACCAAAATGCTTAGACATCAATACTTGTTTTACAACAGCTATCAGAGATACCGCCATTGGCCAACTATTCTACTCAACTATATAGATAATTTCAAGGACAGGATACCAAACAAATACCGAGTTGTATAAGTTACAGAGTATTTAAATATATTGAAGGATGTACAGACTTCGACATGGCCCCAAAATAAAACTAGACGTCATATTTATTAAAACAGCAAAGGAGGTGTTTGCAAGACATTTGTTGGCTACAAGATGACAGAGGCCGGAAGAGTCACTGGACAAAATTTTCAAAGAATTAGAAAAACTAAAAAAAACAAAAAACAAAAAAAACCTGTAATTTCAGAGATCATACTTATGAGGAATACGGTAATGAAGCTTCGTTTTTTTTTTTTACTTATCACTAGAATTAAAGATTTTTGAATTACAATTAAAAAAACCCTCTACTTAGCTCATACGTATGAGTAAAAGACTTCACAGTAGATTGTGTATTAGTGTTCTCCACACCCACTAGATGAGAATAGACTCTGCCAAATTCGTTATTTAACTAACACTTTTCTATTTTTCATTTGGGTGAATGAATCTTAGTACTGCTGTTCTGAGTTCAGATTTACTTTATATCTATATTACAATTTATTCAGCTAAAATACATAGACAACTTCTAGTATGGTAACAGCAGGGAAACCAAAATTCTTAGCCACGTAATCTTGTTCTATAACAGCTGCCAGAGACCACCGCTATTGGCCAACTATTCTACTTAAATATAAAGTTGGTTTACAAGAAATGATACCAAACAAATACCGGGCAATCCTGAGTTGTATAAGTTCTAGAGTATTCGAATATATATCGAAGAATGTACAGACTTCAACGTGGCCATAAAAAAAATGGACGCCATATTTATTAAAACACCTAACCTTGTATTTGCAAGATATTTGTTGACTACGAAACGACAGAGGCCGGAAGAGAATTAGAAAAATTGAAATTAAAAAAACAAACAAAAAAAAAAAAAAATTCTGAGACCATACTGTTGAGGAATGCGATAATGAAGCTATCTGCGACGCTTTCATTTCCGGCTTAGGTTCACATTCCATACGACAGCGACTTTTACAAAATAAGTCCTTAGATTTACAAACAGCTTACACGCAAGCTTTTGCTCTACCTTTAGAGCAACAAAATTTAGCTCAACTGGCAGCATTAGTCAAACCTAAAGAACCATCAGTAGCCGTGGCTTACCAAGCAAAACGTAAATGCCTTTTTGTTTCTTTTTTTTGTGGCTTTCCTTATCCTTCACGGGATCGTTGTCCCACTCGTGAGGCTACTTGTAAAAACTTGCGTATGTCGTTCTAAACTCTTGTTAGCGACAATGGCAAATCCTCATATATTGATCACGTTTGATAACGTACCACAGGAACTCTACTCTGTTGCGACACATATAATGGATAGCAAAAATAAACTCTACCTGATTCCTGCAATACTGATAGCAATATCAGCCACAGAGTAGCACAGGAATTAAATTTGGAAATTCACTCATCTAGTAAAGATAAAGAGTCATGGCTCAGAAAACTTTAAACCCTATCTCAAGAGGATGTATAGCTGTAAACCTACTTCTTTGCCTTAGTTGTCTTATGTTGCTACCATTCTGGGTGTCCTCACGGATTTGTGTTCTAACATGATGTTTAGCCAGAACTTTCTACGTCAGCATCAGGAAATAACAATTAAATATGGTGGGCCATTGCCTGAATTAACTGTGGAAAGTACTTTTCAATTTTGTACATTAAATGTAACAGATATAGAAGAACCTTCACGACTTCCTGTAAACCTATTGCTGTCAAGGCACTTTAACAAAAGGATCAATCCTTTATAAATAAAAAAATGTTTTCTGAAAGTATAATCAAAGAAAGCATTTCTCCATGGTGAGCTCAGCTAGTAGTGGTAAAGAAACCCCACCAACCGTAAAAAAAAGAATGTGTATAGATTACTCGCAAACAATAAAACTTTATACAGAATTGGACGATTACCCCCTACCAAGAATCGATAAAATGATCAACAACCTTGTTAAATACGTTTTTTTCTTCATTCGACCTCAAAAGTGCCTACCACCAGGTGCCACTTAAAGTGCTGTCTAACGACTTTGTCGTCTATTTAGCATATGGGAGCCGGCTGGCCAGAGGAGTTTCTTTGCTGGTTAAGCGTACCCTGGACACGAAGGTGGATCATGTCCATGTCGGTAACGAGGGCCGGCTGATCGTGGCCGATATTGCAGCGAAAAGCAATGCGTTTCGACTTGTTGTGGTTTATGTGCCCAACGACCGGGAAGAGCGCGTCTCGTTTTTTCGGCGGTTGGAGCCCTTCCTAGTAGATTCAACGCGACTCGTCTTAGTGGGGGACTGGAATGCCATCCTGGACCCCAAGCTGGATAGAGGGCGGGAAGCTAGCGGGAAGGCGCGTGATCGTAGCTTGGTTGATCTTATCGATGAGTACGGGCTCGTCGATAGATACCGGGTCGATCACAAAGGAGAATGTGGACGTGAGCTAATAGTTGGCCTTTTAGCCAGGTAGCTATCTACCTGGATAGAATGTTAGTTCGTGAAGCCGACATAGATCTTTTAGATTTTCCTACGTTCCACTCATTAGGCTACTCGGACTACAAACTCGTTTGTGCCCGGGTAGATTTAGAAAATAGGCATAAAATGGTTGATTAATGGAAGTTCAACATGTCCTTACTGGACAGGCGGGACCTTCGACGCCAGCTAATTAACTTACAGCAGCGGGTGTTAACTGGGGGAGTCATTGGGAATAAGTGGTGGGAGAACCTTAAGAATAGTATTAGGTCTTTCACCACTAAGTTCAGTAAACGGCTTAAATTTGATAAGGCTGACAAGGTGAAGACACTTAGAGCTAATTACTCCCGGGCGGTGCCTGGTGGGGATCCCTTAGAAATAGCAGTAGCTAAGGAGGCCCTGGAGCGTTCGACTAGCGAGCGTTATATGGGTCAGGTAATTAGACATAGGTTAAGCAAGATGTCTTCCGAAGCTGTGAACATGGGAGCAGAACTGCAAGAAAGAGATTCACCGAGGCGGCAACCGGTACATTCAAGAGGTTCGCGACCCGGAGGGACATCTTCTTCGGTCGACTGACAACGTGCGAGGCGTTTCGAGAGCCTGTTTACCAAGGAGCCTGGTATCCCTGACGAGGAGTTTCGCACCTATTTGGCTGACTTCCCCCGGATTTTGCCGGCTGATGCAGCTAGCTGCAAGGGAGAGATTACGGAGGGCGAAGTTTACGTGGCTTTGAAGAAGGTCAGCAGAGGCAAATCGCCGGGTCCCGATGGTTTGCCCTATGGATTGTACTTGAGGCTGTCGCACATCTTTGTCCCGATTTTGACTGTCGCGTTCAACAATAGGTTCCGGCACGGATCCATCCCTAACCGGTTCACCAGGGGTGTGATCACGCTGTTGAGAAAAAGCAAGGATGTTGGAAAGGTGTTAGAAGGTTACCGACCCATAACTATGCTAAAGACAGAGTTAAAGATTTTGGCCAAGATCTTGTCAAATCGTTTGCAATTAATTGCCGAGTCTCTTTTGGGACCTGAGCAGACTTGTGTTGCGAAGGGCCAAACAATTCAGAGCAACCTGCATTAGATACGCACGATCATAGAGGGAATAAAAGACGACGAAGAAGCCGCGCTGATCAATTTGGATCAGTCCAAGGCATTTGATAGGGTTAACCATAGCTACCTGGTGGCTTTCCTGCAGGCAGCTGGATTCGAAACCAACTTCCGCCGCTGGATTAGCATCCTGTATCAACCTCCACGGCTGTAGTACAGGTGAACGGAAAGTTGTCGGGTGTTCTGGCGCTGTCTAGGTCGGTTTAACAGGGTTGTCCACTGTCGCTCCTACTTTATGCTTTGGCGATAGAGCCCCTCATTTGCCGGTTAAGGGACAGGGCATGCAGTCCGGCTCTACGTGGAAACGCTGTCCCTGGTGGGGCTCAAGCCAGGGTTTCCGAGTACGCCGATGAAGTCACTACTTTCATGTCCTCCCGCAGTGACATCGAGGTGGTACAGAAGGCGCTTGAATGGTACAAGAAGGTTATAGGGGCCAAGATTAACCGCAACAAGTCGTCCGGCTTGAGGTTAGGTGTCTGGAAGGACGTTATCCTCCCCGGGCCCTTCGACTGGACGGACGGTCCTGTCCGCATTCTTGGAATGTGGTTTGGGCCCGACCTCCAGTTGGAGAAAAATTGGTCAGAAGTACTGGCAAAGGTTGGCGCGTCGGTTAAGATTTGGCGCCGAAGAAGGTTGTCCTTAAAGAGTTTGGCTGAAGCGTGTGTTACGTCTTTCCTATTATCCTTTACCGGTTGTCAGTACTTCCACTTTGTAAACAGCGTAGGAAGGTGATCGAACGTTTGCTATTCTCCCTTCTGTGGCGGGGACGCAAACATTACGTCGACAAATGTGTCTGTTACCAACGTCCGTGTCATGGGAGTCTGGGAATGCCGTACTTGATGGGCCACAAGTTTGCGTCAAGGTTGCTTTTTCTCAGGCGTGCGATTTTGGAAGACTCATTGCTGGCGGGGATAGTGAGAGACATGTTCCCTAGCCTTACTATCACTTCCCCCATCTCGAGGCGGTGCCGTAAGACTTGAGAGCGATCGAGTTTTCTCCTCGAATGTCTGGCGGCCTTGCGGACCATTCCACGGTCTTGTGACCTTTCACAGCCTAGGAGAGTCTTTTGTAGTGGGTTTGTGGAGGGCGTCGCGAAGGATTCATTACGTGAGGTGCTCCGCTTGTCGGAGGATGAGGCACCCGGTACCGAATATCTCGGCAACGCTGAGTTTTCGATTGGTTCGGAATCTGTTGCCTCTCAATGACAAGGCCTTCATATATGGCCTGGCAGATTTGCCAGATTTTGAACGCTGCAACCGGGTCGGCGATTTAACTGCTCGTATCGCGCCTCGAGAGCTTGTGTTCATTGATCGTGCATTCGCCTGTGATAATGTGTCGCCCCCGTTTTCTTGGATGAAGCGTAATGGTGTTTCTGTCGCTGCTAGCCACGGCTCGAATGGTGATTTGGACGACGCGAAAGGAAGAAGTCTTGCGCGGTCAGCTTCTTGCACATCAGGATCTGATCCGATATTTTGAGCATCAGCTCAAAATGAAGATTAGAAATGATTGGAAACGTTTGACTTCGATAGTCTTTAGCAAAAGGTGGATAAATGTGGCGAGCCTGGTTCGCTTGAACGGGGCTAGCCTTGATTTTCTCTTTTAGATCTGCTGGTTACATCGCGGTGGTTTCCTTTGGAACCCTCTCCTGGTTAAGGTAACTCTCTTTTGTGTACCTAGTTAATGTGAATGAATGTGTTCCTAGCCTGTACTCGGCTTTCTCTTTTGTTATGATCCAAGTCGAAATTCCCAACCTCCCCAGTTTGTTTTGGTCTCCTTTTATCTCGGCTTTTGATTGTCCCATGCCATTAATTATTTTTACCCCCTTCCCACTCCCTTAGCGAGTGCGCTTCTTGATTTCGTCATTTGACGGAATACAGCGGCCACTCTTTTTTCTGGGATGAACGGGTCTTACTAACATTTATTTTATTTTAGTTTGAAAAATTATGTTGTATTTTTGTTTGTTTTTGGGTTCATCCACCTCCCATCATTTAATTTTTCGTTGAATGTTTTAAATTATATATTATATTGTATAGAAATACATTTTTATTGTCATGGGTTTTTCCCACTTTTTAGGTGTCCCTTGTAAATTTGCGGTATTGTGGTGTATGAAGGATTGGGAAGTGATGGATGGGTTCTTGTGGTGAATGTGTAAAACTGTAATGAGTGATTGGGTCGTGATAGTGTTTAGCTAGGTATAGGATAGATTACTGATGACCATACTGAGTCCCCCCAAATAATTTGGCCTTGTGCCACAATTTTATATTTATTACAAAATAAATATTGTGTTCTACGCACCCATTAAACGAGAATAGACTCTACCAAACTCATTATTTAACTAACATCTTTCTATTTTTATTTGTAGCTGAGTTTTATATTAGTTGAATAAAGCTTAATACTTTTAATGTTGTTCTGAGTTCAGATTTACTTTTTATATATATTACAAATAGTGTAAATAATTTTTTTAGTTACATATTGGCATGTCGGATAAGCTGCCATGTTTGATAACTCTCTTCTACTTATCTATATGGGTGCATTTATTGTTCTCCTTTAGGCTTTTCAAAGCCTTGCGGTAGAAATAATGGGTATTCGCTGTCAAAAAGAGATTAACGTTGATTTGACACTGTTGTGAACTTGACGGATTATTTTTGACTGCAGTGATTTGAGTAATTTCCACTGATTTCTCTCAAGATCAACTTCAAAAAACTAAGAATCCCCACCGGTTAGCATCAGTTCTCGTTTAATGTTTGTTTTTTCCACAATTACTGTTTCCGATTTTCCATTTAAACCTATGTGCAAATTAACTGAAACAACTGCTTTATTTCCTTTCGTTTACCATGTTATATACAGCTTCTGATATATGCCGCTTCGACGAAATTAAACTTGGGACCAATTCAGTGAGTGAACAAATCTTGAATCAATTCGACGAGAATATACTCGAACCGAATTTTGATTATCTTTTCACAAGATAAAATGATAAAACATAAATTGGACATAAATTTTCACGGTTATTAAAACGACGATCTTTTTCACTTCAAAATGGGCCGCAATAATTTTTAAATAGAAATATTCGGATCTGGTAAGGTTAGGTACAGGTGCATACCAGGGCAGCAAGCGTTGCGCTCAGCTCGATGGCTTCTTTTTCTTCAACTGCTGTCTGCAAACTGCTAAACTCCTTTCTCTGTGACAGCTGACGTCACTTAAACAGTTGTCTCCATTTTGACACCTGGCACGTCGCACTTTCGGTGCATTTTGACCCACCTCAGGTGCTGTCCTCTTTTGAGCCACGTTCGTCATAACAAAATTCTACCTAGATACCTGTGTTTTCTGATTCAGTGACATCTCTCTGCGTCATCAAGTGCAAAATACACTTCTTGGCAAAATTCCACACCGATTCAACGTATATAGAACAATTATACGGTCAGTTTTAGCTTCACTGGAGTGACATGATATAATTGATTTCTATTTTTCCTCAAATTTTGCAGTGGTGTGCACAAATATAAATCTGTTTTCAGGGTGTATGATAAAATTTGTTTGTCTTTGAAAAATATTGCGTCATCCGTGATTGCATCACATCTAGACACTATTTTCTCGATTGTCGATTAGTTGTCCTACAATCCTTGTCTGCTATGGACATTCCTCCCAGGAAGCGTACGAAAATTGTAACACTGCATAAACACACTGTCAAACCTTAAAGAAAAATCGCGGATATTGTTGGTATCAGCCTTTCAAATGTCAGTCATGTCATCAAGGTAAAGAAACAAACTTGATCCATAAGTCCAAAACGTAAAGGAAAATACGGTCGGAAGCGAAAAACAACGCCAAAGACGACATTTACGTCATCAGGAAAAGCGTGAAAAATCCTAGGAAAACATAATTCGTTTTGTTTTAATTAATTTGCACAAGAGTGTAATTTGCGGCGCAAATTTTGCAGCAAAGAGTCACGTGTTCAATACATTTTGCCAGAATGCATTTGACAGTCCAATAGAAGAAGAGAACGTATTGCAATAAAACATTATCGATTGTTTTTCCATATGAAAACTCTCATCCCACTTTGCTACATTTTCCGTCGAAAGCCGTTCTTGATACGTGCACGTCCTGGGAGAACTTGTACCATAAAACATTTTTCATTGACTTACATCATTTCCACAAAAATTGCTTGTTTAAGCATTCTATCATTTTCTATTTCAATTTAATCTTAGAGAAAAATTTACGGCAAAGTTTCTGTTCGTTAAAATCTATCACCTTGTATAAATCGAAAATACTTCTAATCCATACACAAATTCTCTCATTTTATGATGGTGAAAAGAAATAATATACCATCCCTATTTTCCCCCTCGTAAATCATCGTGCATTGTTTTCAAGCGTGTCATCAAATACACCAAAATCCTCACAACGGTTTCATAAGCATTGTATTTCAACTGCATTTAGCAAACCGCGTGGGAATGAATAAGAGACAATCATCTTTTATAGACCCTCTTCTTTGACGAATTGATTTCTGAGGCGAAGAATTACAGGAGGTGCCATAGAACAGTTATTGCGAATCATTGAATCCAGAACCAGAAACAAAGAGAACGAAGAACGTCCGTCTTTTATCTAAAGTTTGTCTTTTATTTAATGCAAAAACGAACAAAAAATTTGTAAATATTACATGGTACATTTGAATACTTAAAAATGCCCCAAAAAATGAAATGCATTTTCAGAATCCTGTGTTTATGCATTGCTGTCTTGCTAGGATACTTTGACGTGCTTGTCTAGCTAGATCTATTACGACTGATTAGTTAGTTTGATGCTCTACATTTTATGTCTTGTGCCACATCTAATCTACTTTTAGAAAATCATTTTGGTGTAATGGTCATCAAGCTTGTCTCGCTAGAAAAATTGTGACTGATTAGTAAGTTCGATCCTCACTAACTGCCCCATTATTTCGAGCTCATTATTTCAATTACTAGGGTATATTGTTCTCGTTCCACGAGCCATGCTATTTCTAGATGTCTTAGTTATCTTCCTTTAACTCAACTCTAAATTATTTGTTCATCATTGCTGTAGCCAGGTATTGAACTCACAAGTATTTTGGTCAAGTCGCTGGATTTAACCAACGTTTTTATCCACTGGGGCATGTGTCCTTAAAAACAATCTACCCCAGTGATCAAAATAAAAGGTGCGGTTCAAAATTCCAATAACACGGAGAGGCCAAAGCGTACAACGACCGAAACGTCGTGAATATGACGATAAAGAGGCGGGCAATAGTCCGAACAATGGAAATAATGAGAGTCAATGATAGCAAAGTTACCTTTGATATCTCCGCGAAAGTGTATTTTTAGGGACATATATTTGTAGCTTTTAATATCATTTACTTTTTTGTTTTCATTAAAGTGAAATGTTTGACAAACATTCCCTTCCTCTGTCATGTACCGCCATAGTTACTTTATTTTAGCTCTTTTCGGCGACGTATCCTTTTTTAAAATCCTTTCTTCCTTTTAATTAAGTTTATTTTCTCAAACTTGTTAAGTAGATTATTTGTCTATGTCTTCGGTTTCTGTTTCCTTCAAGTGGTCACATGTGAATGTTAAGTCATTCTAGCCTTCACCTGGTCACATGTGAATGCTAAGTCATTCTAACCTTCAACTGGTCACATGTGAATGTTAACTCATTCAAGCCTTCAACTGGTCACATGTGAATGTTAAGTCATTCTAGCCTTCAACTGGTCACATGTGAATGTTAAGTCATTCTAGCCTTCAACTGGTCACATGTGAATGTTAAGTCATTCTAGCCTTCAACTGGTCACATGTGAATGTTAAGTCATTCTAGCCTTCAACTGGTCACATGTGAATGTTAAGTCATTCAAGCCTTCAACTGGTCACAAGTGAATGTTAAGTCATTATATGTTTCCCTAAAAGCATTCTTTTATTTGGGAGATGAGCTATTGTAAATATTTACATTATTTATATCGTTCGGAATGCTGTCCTTATCTTAATTGACATTTTCACGAGTAATCCAAAAAGTAACTTGACCCAAAGGTTTGTGAGTTCAATTCCTGGCCACATCAGAGGGAATAAGAACTTGGAGATTTGAATTATTAAGAAACGGAATTAACTGAAACCCCAAAAGAATGACACATGGAAATAGAACAATTTACTCCGTGGATTAAATAAAGGATTAGGTTTGAAATTCAAACAAATAATACCTGAAGAAGACCGGAATGTAAAGCGACTGAAAAGTCCTTAAAAATTACAATAAATATAAGTAAAACAATCCTAACGGCGTAAATCGTTTTATTAATGCCCTAACACTTTCAACTGTGACTTTCAGATGGTTAGTAACAATTTGTTGTTCCTATTCACCATTAAAAGATAACAATTATACATACAATTAATTATAAGAGCAAATATGGAGCCAGTTCCCTGGCAGGATAATGGTTAAGCTTCCCTGTTACACACGCAAAGTTAACATCTTTCCCTCTTAGGTGGAATTGTTTTTCTTTTCATATTTAAGGAGGGTGATAAAAATATTCAGAGAAAGAGACCAGAGAAAGAGGTTTTGATTGGTCCTTGCCGAACAATCGTGCAGCATTTGTTCATTGGCGGAGAATCCCAACCTCCCCCTCCTACGAAAAGGTTCTTCACATTGTATTTTGGCTGTAAAAAGTAAATTTCTATAAATCAGACGATACGAATTATTGTCAATTGCCGAATTTGAAATGGCTTTTATATGACATCGACAATGTTCGTCACCTCAAATTAATGAGTATCGCTTTAGGCAAATTTGCCGCAAATGGAGAAACTGGTGCTATAATCTGATATATATGTTCTTCTTTTGTTTGTTTGTTTAACGGCACATCAATGCCTTATGGGTCATTATATTGAATCCATAGCAAAATCTACTGCTAAGAAGGTTGGGTCACTATGTCGATCCAGGATGTTTTTTCCACCTGAATCCATCCTGCATATATACAAGTCAACCATCCGTCCGTGCATGGAGTACTGCTGCCATTTATGGTCAGGTGCCCCTGCCGTTCTCCTCAGTGTTCTTGACAAGCTCCAAAGGAGAGTCTGTAATGTGATAGGTACTGATCTGGCGACTCGACTGCAGCCACTTTCCCATCGTCGAAATGTGGCCTCCCTCTGTCTCTTCTATAAATACTTTCATGGCTTCTGCTCGGATGAGCTTAAGTCACTGATGCCTCCTCAACAGGTGTTTACCCGTGCAACCAGACTGGCAACTGGGTCCCACCCATTCACAGTCAGGTTAGCCAAATGCAGACGACAATTCTACTCCTGCAGCTTCCTCTCTCGCACTTCCCGCCTGTGGAACTCACTCCCGTATTCTTGCTTTCCTGACAGCTACAACCTCCAGAAATTTAAATGCAAAGTTAATACTCATCTACTAACCACTGGCCTCTAGCTCTCTCCCCTCCCCTGTATAACCTTCCCTTTCTCTCCTCCTATGTATCTGTCATCGTACCTTCTTTCTCAGCTTTCTATTGTTCCTTTCTAACTAGTTTGTACTCCTCACTCTTTTCTAATTAATCTTTTTACATTTATGTAACCCCCTGCACATCAGTGGCGTTTCCGCCTTGCTCGGGGTGAAATGATTAAAAAAAAAAATATTTAATGCCCAATCTTAATTTTCTTGGAGATTTTGAAGTAATAAATTATTCCGTTCTGCTTTCAAAATTGAATACATGGGAGATGATACTCAATCTTTTGTAGATATGTAAAGGTTTGTGTGGATATAATTACGAGAGGCGATGAGGTGTGTTTGATGTTGTAGCATTATTGAAATTATATTTTGGAATACAGTTCGATTTAAGAAATTGTAGTAGATTATATAGATTAATGTCCGGTAAGAGTTCTTTTGTGTTGATTGATTTTGTTTAGCGGCATATCAACCGCTTTAGGCTATTTAATATCTGAATATTTTGAACGCAATTGTATGCCGTCAGCTACAGAGAAAGCGTATTGTTCGTCATTTTACTATAAATAGGTATCGTTGGTAATTTTTACAGAAAAATGGATTGCTGGTATTTTTACTATAAAAATGTATTTTTATACTTTTTAAGTTTTTCCTTTTGTTTTGTGGTTCACGATTTTCTCATAGCTGGGACCCTAACAGATTCTAGCACCCCGAGTTTAGGAATAACGCCAATTAAGTGGTGGTTCCACGCTCCACAAGACTTCTAATCTTATGTTCAGAATCTTTGATGCCGGATGTAGTTTATCGTCAGACCCAGGAATTCATATGAACATTCATTGAAATTATTTGCGTTATAAAACAAAAGCAATTGCTAAAGAATTATTCTCGAAGGTGTGAGTAATGCACGATTTTCATGCCTTTTTAGTGGGGCCTTTTCTCTGACTTCGCTGAACTTAGTAACTAGATACTAGTTTGCTTTAAAGCTGAATTAGTTGACTAGTAAGCATTGATTGCAGTAGGGCTGGAAAGGGGGGAAGCTTTTTATTCATGATTTTTATTTTTCCATTTTGTTCTTTACTAAAGATTAAACTTAATAAACTGTCTTGGATCAAAGTTTACCTCCTGTACCTGGTCTCCGCCCCTTCGGACGGGAAATTAATTAGGCTTTCATGTGAAACCTACAAGATAATATTATGCATGGAAGTGAGTGAAATTTGGGGTATGTAGGTCTAAAGAGCTTGTGAAGGGGGAAAGAAGAGAATAAGGAAATGAAAAATGAAAAATGAAATATGAAGGAAGAAAAGGAAGGAGAGAGAAAGGAGGGGGAGGGTTAGGAATCGAAGAAAAATAGAAAGAGAGATGAGAGAAATAGAAAGAAAGAGAGAAAGAGAGAAAGGATAGGAACAGAAAAACAACAGGAAGAATGAGAGGAAGAAAGGATTGGAATAAAAGAAAAACAGGAAGAGAGAGAGAGAGAGTGGGGAAACAGGAATAGGAAAATGACAGGAAGAATGAGAGGGGGAAAGGATAGGAATAGAAGAAAGAGAGAAAGAGAGAGATAAAGAGAGAGGGGGAGGCAATGAATATAAAAACGACAACAAGAATGAGAGGGGGAAACGATAGGAATAGAAGAAAGAGAGAAAAAGAGAGAGAGAAAGAGAGGGGAGATAGGAATATAAAAACGACAACAAGAATGAGAGGGGGAAACGATAAGAGTAGAAGAAAGAGAGGAAGAGAGAGAGGGGGAGGGATAGGAATGTAAAAAAAGACAGGCTTTGGTGATTCCATTTGATGGCGGTAGAAACTCTTCATGGAAAGAACGAAAAACTAAACACATAATAATGTAGAGAATAAAGTAAAAAATATGTTTGTTTTGTTTTTCGCATATTAAACTAATCGATTTTCGTATAACATTTTTATAGAAACGTTCAGTGAAGATTGAAATTGACGAGGGAAAAAACAGAAGATATTGACAAAAGCCGAGATATATACGATCCGTTGTGTGAAACCGCGGTCGGTGTTGGCTCATTTTTAGATTTTGTGTTCTGTATTTTTGCTCTACTTTCGTACTTTTGTACTTTCGTATAGAGCACTTTACTGTTAAGGTTTTCGTCTTGGGTTTTTTTTTCTTTCAAACAAGCTCTTGACGCATTGTTCTTGTGCCTGGTTTGTTTCTTTTTTTCTTCTCCTTTATTTAACCCACGTGGTAGTCCCCGTTGGGTTATTGACGATTTCATTTACTGATAGGTTAGCATTGGTTTTTCGGATATTAGTCTATAATAATTAGTGCTGCTTTATTGTAATTACGTATATATATATATATATATATATATATATATATATATATATATATAATATGACTATTTACGCTCTCACACCCTGGTTGAGTACTCTGTAAGAATGGTAGGCTTTGAAAAAACAGTAGGTACTCTTGCATCTACGCATCTTTCATTCAGTAATGAATTAGAACACTCTTAGCTACTGGCGTATGTTCACAAGGTATATAACACGCTAAAAGTCTGCCCCCTTCTACCGAGCGACCATAACTCAGAGGTAGAATCGCCGACTGATGTTAATTCGGTCGGGTTTCAATCCTGGCTAAAAGCAATCAGATGTCTAGCCGTACTGATGAGCAGCGAAACAGATCTGTCTGCGGATGACTTTATATATATATATATATATATATATATAATAATAATAATATTTATTAATAAATTATAACATTGATATGTTATAATATCACGACAAAAGTAGCTATTTTGTTTCGACACTTTTTGTGTCTTTTCAAGTGATGTTGTTATTTCAAATATTTTTTAAAAATAGTGTTTCTTTGGATGGGGAATATTATTCCACCCATACTTGTATATATATATATATATATATATATATATATATATATATATATTGTGTAGTTCAAAAGTGGTAGGTGGGATAGGTTGGTGTATCGGTTATATTATTAGAGTTGTATTTGTTTATAGTCAAAGTCCAAGAAGTGTTGGTGATTTGAAAAATTGCATAAGATATGTATTGCAAGAATTAATACATAAAAAGATATTTGTGCAAAAATGTTTGTCGAAGAGTGATACAATATAATTTAATTGTCCATATAATAATTGTATTAGACAATATAATTTTATATGTGATCAGAAAATAAATGTAATTTTGTACTGTCCACCTGTTTTTGGACAATCCTGTATATATTCGTGTGTTCTATGGAATATGTCGCATGTTATATGTTTTTTTTTTTTTTTTTAATAAAAATGTTAATTCCTAAAATGCGGAAAAAAGTAATTGCGGAAGGACGTGGGTGGTCAATCAATATTTTGTTTCTAAATTTTATATTCGTCAAGTAAATATTATTTCATTGTAGGACTGGCGTGGGACTGATAGCAGGGATTCGAAAATATGCTGAGAATTTTGGTGATTTTATGAGTGGATTAATGCAAATTGGCAAGAGAATCTGTCCGGGGAAAATTCATTTTTAATAACTTTGATAGATTGAGTTATCATCGAGAGAAAAAAATAAAAAAATAAAAAAAAATAAAAAAAACATAATCAGTTCGCCGATTGCTGTCGAGTATTTGAATCAAATGATATTTCAGAAAAAATCCGAAAACATTTCCTATTGATTTTTATGCCAAAAGCCACGAATCAGTTTGACTCTTTTCTTCAATTCCGAACCTGCAAAATCTGTAGATTATAAACTTGTGATTTATATAAAATAAAATTGTTTTGCATCTTTTACTTTACAATAAGTTAATGGCGTCTGACGTAAATACGTGATAATTACTTCAGTCGTTATAATCTTTCTTTTATTATTTTTTAATAGACATCGATATTTATAGAATTCGTGAAGAAAAAAATGAATTCAATGAATCACCAGAAGATGAAGATTTAATTGGATCCGCCATTTTTTCTCGTTATTAATGGCCTCATTTATTCGTTACTGATCAAAAAATAACGAATCAAAAGCTGTATTGGCTTGAAAGTACGTGACTCATCTCCAAATGATGCTAGAATAGATATTGTATTCAATGTTACACCAGATCATCAAAAGAACCAGGTTTGCGGTTGACCTGATAGATGACCTCCTAACCGGGATTGCTTTGGATGTGCACGTTTGGGAAAGAACCGTATGGTAGTTAAAACACTACACCGAAGAGACGTCTCTCATACATCTACGCGAGTATGTAGGGTCCATGTTTTACGAGGGCATCATGACACTCTTCCACTCCGACCGACCGACCGAATGTAATTGAGGAGTTCGGAGTTAAATAAAATGTAATATTACAATTATATTACAGTTATTAAACCTCGTGTTATCAAGTGTAATGAAAAGCCACAGCATTAAAACGAGATCTAGTTTAATCTCGCAAATTATCAAAATCACTTGCAAATTCTCCTGCGACACAATTTTGTTAACGATCGCGGGAGACAGTTGTAACCTTGATAAAATTACAGGAAATGTGTTTTTTTTTTGTCTTTAAAATCAGTCAGTTCACTGCCATACTTAATACACGCTTGGGCGATCATGTCTCAAAAGACACATAACTGTCTGAGTAGAGGATTTTCCTGCAGTAGGTTACCATAAATTTCTGCGGTAGACTGGTCGCCAACCAAGGCTGTAGAAATCATAGATGGTGAGAGAAGAGAAGGATTAATACCTTTCCCAAGGGTATTTGAACATAAGTCAATGCAATGAATTCAACTGGAATTCGAACTTGGCTCTCCGATTCAGAGCCGATATCCACACCGCACATTCTTTAAAATAAGCGTTCCAAACGCTGACATTTACACACACACACGGCAAGCCTCTAGCGAGAAATAACGAAAACTCAGCCACGAGGCGGGATTAAAACGGTTAAACCATAATAAGTGATTATGTAAAGTCAACGTGAAACGTGTCTCGTTGTGGTGCAGAGGATAGCGGCTCGGAACGAGAATTCGTGGAGCCGAGTTCGAATTCTAGTTGAATTCCTTGCATTTACTTATGCGCAAATACCCTTGGGAAAGGTATTAATCTATCTCATCCCTGCAGTTTAGGGTTAAATAACAGGACAGACTGGGTTCTATAGCCTTGGCCGGCAACCAGTCTACCGCAGAAAGCAATTGCTACCTACTGCGGGATAATCTTCCGCCCAGTCTTTCTAGACATGATCGCCCAAAGCGTGTATCGCGTATGGCACTTAACTAACTGACTGAATATAATAGTTGAAAACATGATTAAGGCTTCTACTGGGCATAAAGTGAGGGATCATTTTTATATTGCTATGAAGTAATAAACTGATTCCCCACTGATTACTACTTAATAATATAATACATCTATTTCCCCTCTAGCTATCAGTTAAATAACAGGACAGATTAGGTTCTATAGTCTTGGCTGGCAACGAGTCTACCGCAGAAACCAATGTCAACCTACTGCGAGATAATCTTCTGCCAAGTCAATCATGTCTCGAAAGAGACATGATCGCCCAAAGCGCGTATCACGTATGCCACTTAACAAGCTGACTGATTCTTATTTAGCTTTTGCAAACAACAGGTCTTGTATCTTTCTATTAATGATAAAATATTTTTAGTCGGTGTTAGCGAGAATTTACCAGTATCTACCCACAAAGAAAAAATTGGTAATTTCCAAATTATATGAATTTATTTTTAATCATCTCACCCCATGCAAGTCAGTAGAACTACAAAGACACAAGGGGTTACTGAGTGTGAAAAAAAGAAAAAAAGACAAAAAGAGAAAGATTATGAAGTCGCAAGAAGAGTAATCCAGAAGACAGTAGATAACGATTCACATTGAATTTAAATCTTTAAAGATTAAAGTTTGTTAGAAAACGTATAACCGGAAGATATTTCCATAAGCGAGAATGGCAAAAGAAGAAACTGTTAGCATAGAACTTACGGCTACATTTGGCCAGTTCAGCATTAGATTAAAGAGACCGTGCCGCCAATCTAGCACTGCGCTTAAATTCTTAAAGTCTAGGTACCATAGCGAACAATTAACATGAAAGCATTTATAGAAAAGATATAGGATGTACGTTGTGGTGTAGTGGATATCGGCTAGAGACGAGAAATGGAAGAATCGAATTCGTTGCACTCACTTATGCGCAAATACCTTTGAGAAAGGTATTAATCCGTCGCTTCTCCCTCCAGCTATGGATTAAATAGCAGGTCAGATTAAGCTCTATAGCAGATTACTTTATTAGATTGTCATTTGGAAATAAATCATTACAAAATGATATGGATAATTAAAAAAACAGCTTCTTTTCTCGCACTTCCAGCCTGTGGAATTCCCTTCCACATACTTGCTTCCCTGACAGCTACAATCTTCAGGAGTTTAAATGTAAGGTCAATAGACACCTCCTAACACACTAACTCGCATCCATTCTCTCAAACACTCTTCCCATCTACATCCTTACCCGTCCATCACCCTCCTTCTGACATTTCCTATATCTCACCACTCTTTCTCACCACCTTCCCCTATGTAACCCCCTGCGCAATAGTGGCAGTGAAATCCCTTGCTTGGGGTGAAATGATTAAAAAAAATGCAACTAAGATTCAATGGAAAGAAAAAGCGGCTCGTTTATTTTCTCAATTCATGAATGTTATCATGAAAATAAATTTTCTTAGCAACAACCAACATTATATACCGAGAATAATAATAATAATAATAATAATAATAATAATAATAATAAAAACTTGTCTATTAATTGATATGGCTTGTCCAGCGGATTGTAACATAGCAATCAAGGAATTTGAAAAACTGTCAAAATAGAAAGACCTGGAAATTGAAATAGAAAAAATGTGGAAATTGAAAACAAGAGTTGTGCCAGTGATAGTAGGTGCACTTGGAATGATAAAAAATGGAACAAAACAACACATTGAAAGAATCCCTGGAAACCCCAGCTTAAGAGACATACAAAAAATTGTCTTATTAAGTACAGCCCACACACTAAGGAAAACTTTATCTATGTAATGCTGGGGATGATAGGGAAGATAGAAAAACATGAAATGGAGCCATAACAACACGCCACTACCTGCCTTATGTCTCCCCGCAGACTTGGTTGGTAGTGAGACCAAAGCAGAAATCGAAATATGATGAAAAATGACATAATAATAATAATTTATTCAATAATAAAGGAAGCTAACATATTTAAAAGGTGATTTCAAGTTGGTGAAGAAATGCAAATAAATCATCATCCACACCAATTGCAGCGGCAAAAAAAAAAAAAGAAAAAAAAAGAAGAAAGAAAAAAAAAGATAGCAAAAGCAAATTTAATTTACCAAATGCAGAAACGATGGTAAGATCAGCCTCTGCCCGTACCAAACAAATTGATGTAGACAAATTTCATACCCATCAGTGGTTACATAGTTCAGGGTACAAAGCTGAAAGCGAAAGGTTTTCTCCTTGCTGTACAGGACCAATGCCTCTAAATTGTGCTAAACGGAAGTGCAGATTCCGTGATAAATATTAAAAAACAATTGGCCATCTTGTGTCAAATTTCAGAGTTTTAGCCCCGACTGAATATAAAACGCAGCATGCTAGAATTGGTCAATATTTACACTGGAAAATATGAAGCTTTTAAGATAAGAAAACTAAGAAACTGTTATGAAAATCTCCCAGATCCGGTTGCAGAGATAAGGACCTGAAACAATTTTATTGGACCTGAAACAATACACACAAACAAAACACAATCTAACCCCCGCGACATCGGGGATAAAAGACCGCAAAAACAGATTGTGCATCCTGATTGACATGGCAGTTCCTGTAGATTGTAATGTATCTTTGAAGATCTTCTAAAAACTATCACAATACAAGGATCTTGGAGTGTAAATCTGAAAAATGAATGTGGCACTTGAGGACATTAACAATTCCAGTTGTAGTTGGAGCCCTCGAATTGATTGGATGAAAGGTTCCGATAGTGTCAGTGAAATGATTCCATGATTCCTGTTAGACCATGTCTTTAAGAATACAAATAATATAGTCACAAGTACAGCTAACATATTACGAAGAGCTTTATCTAAATAAAATGTTTGAGATTTTAGGTTTTTTTTTAGGCCTTTGGTTAGGACATGGAAGGAAATGTACATCCAACAGAAATCCAAGGAAATAATGTTGATAATAATAATAATAATAATAATAATAATAATAATAATAATAATAATAATATATGAATATAAAAATAATGATAATGAATAATAAAAATGAATATAAAAATAATAATAATATTATAAATAAATCAATATAAAAAACGCTGCGATAGAGTGGGGCAATATTTACATTGGACAATGTGTAAACACTATGGAAAATATGTAAACAAACACTGGTATGAACATCACCCAGCACCGGTTAAAGAAATAGGAGATGTCACCATTCTATGGGATTACACCATCTACACAGACAGAGAAATTGAAGCAAATAGGCTGGACATTATTATTAAAAATCAAAAAGAAAAAAAATTGCTTATTAATTGATGTGGCTTGTCCAGCGGATTGTAACATAGTAACCAAGGAATTCGAAAAACTGTGAAAATATAAAGACCTGGAACTTGAAATAAAAAAAAGTGGAAATTGAAAACAAGAATCGTGCCAGTGATGGTGCGTGCACTTGGAATGATAAAAAATGGAACTAAAAAACACATTAAAAGAATCCCTGGAAACCCCAGCTTAAGAGATATACAAAAAATTGTCTTGTTAAATACAGCCCACACACTAAGGAGAACTTTGTCTATGTAACGCTATGGATGTTAGGGGAGATAGAAAAAAACATGAAATGGAGCCATAATAGCACACCACAATCTGCCTTAGGTCTTCCCGCAGACTTGGTTGGTAGTTCGACGATAGCAGAAATCGAATTATAATGAAAAATGACAACATAATAATAATAATAATAATAATAATAATAATAATAATCGTTGTAAACCTTTTATCCATAATAGTTTATTGGCCGAAAAATTTAAAGCAAAGCAATCTAAATGAATGACTAGATATGTGACCGAATTCTGCACATACATCTTCTTAACTGGTCCACCGGACAAAAGTTTCACAACATTGGCTATGAGAATTTGATATATTCACCTTATTCAACAGACATTTCTACCCAGTTTATTACTTATTTAAACACTGTGAGATTTTCCTAAACAATAGCAGATTCTCTTATACTGAAGAAGTAGTCGAAGCTTATGAAGAGTTTATTTAGTCAATAGATAAAGAGTTGTGTTTCTTACGAAATGTGATAAACAGCTTAGTTACATTGAACAAAAATCGTAGAAGGAAACGGATACAATTTTGCTTAAATAAAAGTGTTTATTTCAGCAATTCATCAAAAACATTACATAAGGGTAATCTCGTATATTATAAGTTGATCTCTTTTTCCCAATCTTCCTAAACACATCCTTGTGCGATGTAACAAAGAAGAACGTTCTAATTTTCAGGTGGCAACTATTCTACAAGATGTCCTTCAGTAAATCATAATACTATTTACTTGGTGGTTGAGATTGCTGTGCATTTCTCACTTTAGTGGTGTCAGAGATTGGGCTAAAGTAGGAACCAATATTGCAAGTGCCGATGTTCTAAGAGTGCCAAGAATTAGGACTTATCAAAACTGAAGACTGGTGCAACAGTGTCTTCCTGCTAACACCATAGCTTTGCACCATACGGAAATTCATAGAAATATCGACAACAGTTTGCCTCTTACTTTCCCTTATATTCAGTGTGGTGTTCGAATTCAAATGACAATCATTTGAAATGACAATTTTTAAGGTAAGTAAGCCACTCCCAGTTTGAAAATTGGCCGCAACACGATCTTTTAAACTCACATTTCTTCCATGGTTAAGTATCATATGTGTAAAGTTGGTAACAATAAAATATTTGATACTGAGGAAAACATATTTTGCCTGATTTTCATTCAATTGTTTTCTTTGTTAATTAACATCATCAACCATATGCTTAGCATAGAAATTAGGATTATCTATAATTTTAAAAAATGGCTGTATAGATACCTATTTAAATAATATTTAGTGTATATATATATATATATATATATATATATATATATATATATATATTAGCGTGTCTTGGAGCGGCCGCCATGATGTATGAGTCAGGGACGTGAAGGGGGTTATTTTGTGAGGCATATGGGCGAATAACGATCGGAAAAAAAAGGCAGTGAAAAGGACGGGAGGTTTAGTCCAAGGACAAATCTGGTAACATACAGGGTGCGAAGTGATCTAGCCTTGTTCGGCCGGGTGATCGATTCCTAAATGGGCGACTACGCATCCTCAAACGGAAGGAGGGGGAGTAGCGACACTGGCTCTGCTCGAACCTCTCCCACTTCTGTTCTCTGCTCACCCCGCCTCTCGATGTGGCTGTAAGCAAAGTACAAGAGAATATAACTAAATGTGCAGATGCAAAATGTCTGCCGAACAATAATAGCACAAAAAAGCAGCAGCAGCAGTAACAATTCAATTTTTTTTTTTTTCGATGGGTGATACTTTTTTGACTGAATACGAAGTGGGGTAGGTAGGAGGCTACCCACGTCAAGAACACTATCGCTCCAGTCATTTAGTCGATGAGTTTACACTTTTCGCAGAAAATTCGTATAAATCTTCTTAATAATACTAGTGGTTTTGGTAGTAATGCTAGTAGTAGTAGGAGGAGGAGGAGATGGGGAGAGAAAAGCAGAAATTAGTCTTGTGGTCTTGTTTGGGAAAAATGGAGAAAAATATAACCATAAAGTTGTTGAATTCATTGCGATAGTAGCAGTGGTATAAAATGTCTATTTTGCAGAAAATGGATGATTAATAGTATTGACATTTTTTAATGACTTATTACAGTTATACCAAATGACACTAGAAAGATTTTATTGCGTCAAATGTCCAATAGGATAGTACTGTTCTACATTTATTTAGCAATGACTACCCTCCCCCAAATAGCAGACGTGCAAATTTCTCCAGGCGACAAGTTTAGTAATCGTCACGCTACAGTAGGCGCTCAGATGAAATGTCACTGATAATTATTAGTATATTTCCATAAACCTAGTCTGGCACAACGTCAGGATGAGAACAGCAGAGGGAAAATGTCCTGGGACACATTATTACAAGTGAAGCTCCTTCTTGCTTTGAAAATCAACATACGAAATTATGTATTTTCCTAGGGTTTTAACAACGACTACAGAGATCTGCAGTTGATATAAAACTAACTTAATTATAAATCAGTTCATTTTTATTACAGATGTGATTGATAAATCCTGAACTATTAGAGTAGAACGATTCACACACACACACACACACACACACACACACACACACACATAATGCCATGGGCAAAATTTGCCATTTTATATTTTTAAGTATAGTCGGATCAGTTGAGCCCCGTTTGTGAAAAAGAGCACCATAACGCAATTCACTCTGCCAGAAATTTGAAAAGGACATGCTTTACTGTTTGGCATTAGCGCCGGAATCTCCAATACCCACATTCCAGAGAATTTGGGTGTCGATCTGAAGACAGTATAAAAGATTCGGAATTGGATGAGTCTAATGATTACGAAGGTACGACAATTCGAAAAATTCTCTTTGATCGTTCTGATAAAAAACGAACTCCCGAATTCGTCTATGATGGGCTCAGAAACACGAAGGTTTACATCAAGTTCTTTCAGAGGGTAGTACTGCCCTGGGTCAAGAGTGTGGCTGCTGGAAGATCCTATGTCTGGCAACAGGACTCTTCACTATGTCACACAAGTTGGAGGACCCAGTCATGGCTGTGACCATATCCCACCTTACATTTGGCCAGCTAACTCACCAGATTGCACCCCCTTGATTATTATATGTGGGCCCAGTTGAGCAAGAGACCAACAAAACTACTTGTAGTATAATCCTTGCCCTCAACTCATGAGTTGGGGGCAATGATTAGAGCAGCATGCCTTAACTTAAACAGGAAGAACGTCCAGAAGAGTTGGAGTGATTCCGAAGTCAGCAGGCGGTCGTGGTTGAATCTAATGATGATTTTATTGAATAAAAGGCTCTTTAGCATTTGAAGATTTTTCTGTGTAAATTTTTTCAGTGTTATTTTCATTTTTGCGTAAGTTAGAGAACCATCGTACCATATATATATATATATATATATATATATATATATATCGATAGAAAGAGACAAGTTCAATTTTGTCAGGTATAAGGGTCATCTTTTGAGAAGTAGACGCAACTGGTTTGCCTTGAAACTTGTTTTGAAATCTTGTTTTTCGCCTGTGTTCGAATACTTTCAGGCAAGAGTCAAATATATTCTTGTTTATTCCGATGCAATTTTAAAGGCATTGATTTTTAAGTAAATGTTATAAACCTCTCGGAAATATTTGTACTGGAAATAATGATTTCAGTATTAGCAGAGATAGCAGTGTTATGTTTCTTTCGGCAATTAGTGAATGTGGTTAAAGATGATTTAGTCGTTGTTGTTTTGGGTAATATTCGGGACAGCGAAATTATGTGTAAGTTCAATTCTTGGACAGTGGGAAATGAGAATTTCTTAGAATCCACTGCTGCCATTAATTTTTCACAAAGGCTGACGACATTTCAATTAAGTTGCAGAGCTTTTCTTCCTGTCTTTTCATCTGAAGAATGGTTGGGCTAAAAAGTATTGCGATAAAAATAGAATCAGGTTTGAAAAAGGCATATAAAACAGTGTGCAGTAATCAAAAAATGGGCGCGGGGTAAAACCTAATCTGAGGTTTCATAAACACTTGAAATGATTAACTAAAAGAATAAACTAAAAATATTTTGATTGGGTCGCTAAAATATTTACGCGCTTAATCATGAAATACGGAGATATTGGCCGCAAAACTGACAGCATTATTGACGCGTCTGTATCGACACTTCGACCTTGTCTCAGGTGCGTCCGGGTAAAGTTGTTGATAGTCCCAGGTCAAATGAGAAACGCAGGTCCAGCATTTTGTAATATCAGTCAGTTGAGTGCCATACATGATACACGCTTTGTGCGATCATGTCTCGAAAGAGACATGACTGACTGGGCAGAAGATTATCCTGCCACTGCTCTCTGCAACCCAATCTGTCCTATTATTTAATCCATAACTAGAGGGAAGAGGCGGATTAATACCTTTCCCAAGGGTATTTGCGCGGAAATGAATGCAAGGAATTCAACTGGAATTCGAACTCGGTTCCCCGATTTGTCGTTCGAGCTGATATCCACTGCATCACAATGCACATAATACTTATAATAGATGCAAGGTAGTATACAGATTAATATATTGGATTAAATTGTCTCCCTAAACATTATTTTGGATATCATTATTTTTTTTTTTATCGCTCCCGCTTTTCTTTTGTCTCTCATCAGCAGAGAAGGTAAAAATTGTTGGCCCATGTCAACTGGTCTTGTTCTATTATCAGAACGCTGGCTTAATGGACATGTCGCTTGCCTCTTTACCTTCAGATCGGGCACTCAAAGTGGAATTCACTTGTTAATGTTAAAGATTTGTTGACTTTAGCGAGACTAAAGTGTTGAAGAGAGAAAAATATCTAGAAAAATAAAACTTTATTAGAATATAATATTAGTATATTTAATAAACAGTTGGAATTTGACGCAACACGATATGAGAAGAAGTTACCTTGTTCTTAGAAAATATCAAACATGTTAACTTGCTCTGTGTTTTATGTTTCGTCTCAATTAAAAAAAATCTGTTGACCATTCCATAATTATGTAATTTTGTTTAACAAGTTTAACAGAAATGTCATTCTACTTCTATTACGTTAGTAGAAGAGTTCACAAATTACAGCTGTGAAATGGTCATCCCTATGAAGAGGGCCCTTCTGGTGACTAGCAGGCATTTCCATTGCGGGTTTATATAGGCAAATGCTTTTCTGACGGTTTAGCGGCTCGGAACGAGAAATCGGGGAGCCGAGTTCGAATTCCAGTTGAATTCATTGCATTCACTTACTCGCAAATACCCTTGGGAAAGGTATTAATCCGTCTCTTTCTTCCAGTTATGGGTTAAATAACAGGGCAGATTGGGTTCTATAACCTTGGTCGGCAACCAGTCTACCGCAGAAAGCAATGGCAAACTACTGCGGGATAATCTTCTGCCCAGTCAGTCATGTCAATTTCGAGACATGATCGCCCAAGCGTGTTTCACGTATGGCAGTTAACTGACTGATGCAAAAACATATTTTTGCTGTTTATTCGCAGCGTCCTCTCTATTCTCGACCCCGGGTTGTACTAAATATTTAGATCCTCACCGATGCAATGAAGCTAATCTTTTCCTAAAAGATGAGAGTATATTTTGTCAATCCTTTGAATTTCCTCATCTTTTTATCCCTCACTTTTTTTTCTTCTTTGGTTTCGCATCGAGAGATTGAAATGGCAAAAAAAAAAAAAAAAGAACAAAAAAACAAAAAAAGCAACAAAAAAAAAAAAACAAAAAACAAAAAACAAAAAACCCAATTGCCAGTTGATTAATTTTATAAACTCTTATCTGAGTTTTTTTAACAACATTTAAAAATAAATGTCTTGTTTTTCTTAACTGAAATGATAATTCTGTACAAAGTGATAAGCGAATATAATGGAAGGTAAACTGTAATTATAGTTTTACTCAAATATATTGCCTGATAGTAAGACATATTAACACATACTGTTTGAATTTGTTGTACGCATGAAGCGACATTTTAAACAATTTTATAACCCTTAGCGGTAATCAAAGTAACTGTTAATGCGTATGTATGTGTATGTGTGTGTGAAGTTTCAAGAATTTTTTTTCATTGTACTTGTTTTTCCCAGTGCTAGAAATATCAGAAAAATAACGTGTAGCAGTCAATTTGGCAATAGCGTTTTGTTCATATGGGGCGCATCGATAGTAGCAGTTGGGTTGTACATTGTTGTCGAATACTCATCGGTTTCATTGGTCATTATTTGAACGTACGGAAAACAAAGGGTAATTTTCAAGCAAGCAATCCTTCCTAACATAGACTTCACAGTGTTGTCTATTTTATTTCAATTTCTTATCACTTATCCCTGTATCGTATTAAGCATTTTAAATAAATATCATTAGTAGCAGTCTTGAACGTGATTATTGTAAAATACTGACAGACTACCCCACTGACGTTAGCGGTCAGTGTCCGATGCCAAATTAGAAAAAAAAATATGAAGATTTCCGATGTTGACTTTTAAAGTATTCAGGTTCTTGGAAGTTGACTGACCAACGTTAGTAAATAAAATCAATAGTATTATTATATAATTAGTAGGTATATTAGTTGATATATTAGTAGATGTATTAGTAGATATATTAGTAGATAATAGAGCGACTGTGGGGTTAGAATTAGTGTAGACATCTAATACAAAATAGTCATTATAAAAAATAAGCTCATTGGAAAAGATTTAGGAAGATTGAATAGCGCCGATTATTTAAAAAGGTTAGAATTTGTCATTTTTTAGAGGGTGAGGTGGGAAGACACACTAACAGAAATAATGTTTTGAAGAGTTCTTTACAAGTTTTTTTGAGAGGCATCTAATTACAATTTTGTCATTATTCCCATATATATATATATATATATATATATATATATATATATATATATATATATATATATTTGGCTAGCAATCTCTCTTTTATACAGGTTTTGTTAAAAATAACAGATAAGGTATTATGGTTAAGTGAAAAATTACATAAAAAACTACATACAAATTGCATAAACTTAATATATATCTTGATTATGAGTTTTAACGAAACTTTCATATATATATATATATATATATATATATATATATATATATATATATAACAGGACTGAGCGTGAAGGAGGAGGGAAAGAGATAGGGAGGAGAAGAAATCTAGTCAGATCATAGTGTTAAGAAGTGATGTAAGAGTTTTAATAATAGCAGTTTGATTTTATACATATGGCGTAGATATATTAATAATAAATACATAATACTGTATAGTAGTCGTAGAATTTGTTGTAATTGACGTCGTAGGTGGGAGTTTGTAGGAGTAACTCTAAAAAGATCGATTATTGATATTTCCTCAGCATCGCTTAGTTAGGTGCAAGGTCATATGAAGTGAAGTGGAAGAGTGTGTTGCCCCTGTGTTTCAACTGGGGAGCGTCGGACTGCTCAGAATATCAGTGATCAATCCCAGACTGTAAGCTGAATTCTATCAGTAACCACAAACACTAGTGAATAAATCGTAGTTATTTCCGTCACTGTGTAAAATAAAAAAATAAAAACTAGATAGATAAAACTAACCATAATATATCAGACAAACAAATAAATCAACTTTCTTTTTTTGTTTTTGTTATTGTTCTTTATAGTTGTTTTTAAAGATATTGCCAGCGTAAATTACAAAATTATATAGCTTCTTTTCTCGCACTTCCCGCCTGTGGAACTCTCTTCCATATTCTTGCTTTCCTGACGGCTACACCCTCCAAGATTTTAAATGCAATGTTAATACCCATCTCTTAACCACTTGACTCTAGTTCTTTTTACTTCACTCTGTATATCTTTTCCTTTCTCTCTACCTTTGCAACTGTCATCACACCTGTGTTCACATCCTTCTTTTGCTCCTTTCTCTGACACTCCTTGTAACTGGTTCGTCTTTCTCTTTACTCTCCTCCTCCTATCTAATCTTTTACTCTCATGTAGCTCCCTGCGCATGAGTGGCGTTATCGCCTTGCTTGGGGTGAAACGATTAAAACATCCAAAGGATATTTATATTGACTAAAGCTTTATTTTTATGCTCAACCGTGAATTTGGGACTTGGAGAGGGACGGCATGAGAACAACTTACAGTTAAAAAGGATAGGAATTTGTAAAGAGCCATGATCTTGAAGGAACACGGCCAATAAAATTAGATGTATTTTGCTAAACTTTTGGATAATTTTCACGTTCTAATGAACGCTAGCAATGTTTCAACCGTTATATTTGAAGCAAGAAAGAAATGTACAGTAATTTTTCGCAACACAGTTTTCCGGTTACATTTGTTATGATAACTCACACTCCTAAAGATGACCTCAGAAAGAGATTGAAAGTACTTGGATACCTTAAGAAATAACTGAAAATGACATCTGTCAACGTTACAGCTACTTTCTGACATCTTTTGATTGTAATACGCAAAAGATTATCCGTTAGTATAAACGGATTTTATTAAAAATAAGTAAACATAGTGTTTGCAATTTATCTAATCTGACATGTTTAAAAGAACATTTGTTGCCTAAACACACACACACACACACACATACACACACATATATATGTATAGGTATAGGTGTCCAGTCCGTAAAGAGATTACCTTAATATAAAATATTAAGTGGTAAAACTATATAGAGAGCTCGATGGATGTTATTCAGAGCGATGTGCTTATTTTTATTGTTATTTTTGTTTGTGATTTTATTTTTATTTTTTATTGTTATCCCTCTCTTTTTTATTTTTATTGTTATCCCTCTTTTCATTTTAAGAAAAGACTCATTCCGGCAAGAATTTTGTACCAGATGAAAGGAATATTGTAAGGTCTGATGATATGAGCTAATTAAACTCATTGAAATGAGCTATAGTTTATAACCAATTGAAATGACGTGTTGTGTTTTCCTGTATATATATATATATATATATATATATATATATATATATACATACCAGTTCGCGTGTGTGCATCCACATTTGTATGCACCAGAAAGCGAATGCGTATGTGTATATATGTTTGTGTCGATGTATATGTATACAGGAGTGTTTCTATGCATGTATATGTGGTTATATGAATGTCCATATGTGTGTATATTGATAAATGCTAATGAGTGTGTTTATGTATGTGTGTATATACACGTGTGTGTGTGCATACGTGTATACATGAATGTATATGTCTGTATGTGTATATAAAATTTGGTAAACATGTTCTAATTTCGAAAACAATAATCATCTTTTTTTTTCTTGTCATCAGAAATATTCAGATTTCAAATGTAGAAAAGGATATAAGCTAAAATGACGGTGATCGCGTAGGGATAGCAGTAAAGTTCAAAGGGTACTTCTGAGTAACGCGGTAAAATACAGACTGGACGTCTCTTTGCCTCTCGCTACTAACGTTTGTTACTGTCTTGGTGTCGCTTCATCGATGGTACCCAGGTTAAATACAGACTGCGTATCTCTTTTCCTGTTGTTACTGGGATCAAATCACTTCCTGGTTTTGCTGTCGCTTGTTCTTGCTCCTTTTCTATGTGCCATGTATCTTCAGGACGTGGGCGATCATGGCCTTCCACGTTTTCCTATCCTTGGTGGCTCTTAGCACACTTTCTCCTGTTACACCACCAAAACCCCGCTCTTGCATCCAATAGCTCAAGCCCATATATCGAGAATATAAATGTATAGAAACTAGCATGGCCACAAAATGAGGGATCAGTTTATGTATTGATTACAATATTAATTTGATACCCCACTTTAAATCCACATTATGATTTCTTATAAACACTTGGCATATATATCTTATTCTATGTGCCCTGTCCTTTCAGGACGTAGGCGATCATGGCTTTCCACGTCTCCCTATCCCTGGTAGCTCTTAGCACATTTTCTTCTGTTACCCCATCCAAACCCCGCTCTGCCATCCACCTGCTCAGGCCCTTCAAATATGTTATCTGCTGCTTTCCCCTGTCTCGTTTTCTCTTTATCTGACTTGTGAGTATTAGATTTTCGAAGCCTTCCTTCCTCTTTACATGTCCCAAGAACTTCAGCTGTCTCTTCCTGGTGCTCAGTAATAATTTCCTTTTCGTTTCCATCCTTTCTAAAACCTCCTCATTGCTCACATTCTCGATCCATGATATTCGCAGCATCCTTCTGTAGAACCACATTTCAGTTGCTTCAAATTTTTCATTCATCTTTGATGATATTGTCCCGCATTCACTGCCATATTGAAGGACGGATATCACATAGCAATCCAGTATTCTCTTCTTTGTTTCTAGCGAAATTTTCCTGTCCCTTAATACTCGGTTCGGCTTCTGGAATGCGTCCTTGGATATTCCAATTCGCCTTCGGATCTCATTGTCGCACTTTCTGTCTTCCGTTACAACACTTCCCAAGTATTTACATTTTTCTACTTGCTTGATTTTAATATTCCCAACCTGTAATTGGCATTTTTGGGTTCCTCAGTTCGCTGATGAACAAACATTCGGTTTTCTTGTAATTCATTTGTAGTCCTTTCTTTTCACTTTCTTCATCTACCTTTTTTATGAGGTCTTGTGGTTTCCTTTCTGTGTCTGCTACCAGCACTGTGTCATCTGCGTATCTTATGTTGTTCAGATTGTGACCGTGCTCAAATACAGTCTTGATGCCTCTAAGTTCGAAAGTCAAATATAGAGGCTAAGAGGTGTCCAAGCTGCATGCCCCCTAGGTGGGTTGAGCCAGCTTCCTCCCTGACGGAGGATTTTGGATTTGTTTAAGTGCAGAGTTATTTAACCCATAACTTGAGGGAAGGGACGGATTAATACTTTATCCAAGGGTACTTGCGCGTAAGTGAATGCAGTGCATTCAACTGGAATTCGAAGTCGGCTCACCGATTTCTCTTTCCGAGCTGACATCCACTGCACCCACAACGCACCTCAATCAAGAGGCATCAACACTATATTTGACCTCATTGTCCAACGGCAAATATTTAGGTACTGAAGTCTGATACAGTTTTAGTACTGCTTTGTTTCTGGTACCCGAGGCAAATACATTCTTGGTATGTCTTTGCCTTTGAGCAGCGGGCTCAAATACATTCTTGGTATGTCTTTGCCTTTGAGCAGCGGGCTCAAATACAGTCTTGGTATGTCTTTGCCTTTGAGCAGCGGGCTCAAATACAATCTTGGTACATCTTTCCCCCTGGGTATGGTGATCATATACAGTTTTAATATCGCTTTGGTTCTGTTGTTAGGGTAAAAATACACTCTGGACACGTCTTCTCCTCTGGGATAGTGGGATCAAATAAAGATTTGGTACCTTTAAGCTTCTGGGTGCTGAATAAAATGATAGAACGACAATGAGGCAATACATGCAGGGACCATTGATACTGAGAGAAGCGAAATTCATGCATAAATAAAACCAGATTAAATTCATTGACTGGGATTAAGATCTACAAGAAAGAAAATAATGTGCAAATCGATTGAACTTCGAGAAAGACAACCTATGATCAACAGTAATGAGAAAAAATGACCTATGAAAAGGTCGAATGATCTTCGAAATAGATTGTTGATCAAGAAACATTGAACTGCGAGAAAAAACTCATGCATAAACAAATGGAACTAGAGAAAGCCAACTGATTATAAGATCGAATGGACAAAAGCAACCCATGAATAGATAGAATAGTCGATGAAAGGCAATCTATGATCAGGTCAGTTTGGACTCCGTGAAAATCAACCCATCTCTTTTGAGATTGGACTTCGAGAGAGACAACCCATTATTCAGCTGAATGATAATATAATTTTTTAGAACTTTAACAAAGAAAACCCATAAATACACCGATTAGAATTATAGAAAGACAACTTAAGAATCGAATCTGTTGTATGTGTGAATGACAAAACATGTTCAGATTGATTAGAAATCGGAAAATATAAGATGTGAAAAGAAGGAATAGAGTAAGAGAAAGAAAACCTATGAATAGAGTAAATGTTCTGCAAAAAAGACAACCTTGGCTCAGATCGATTGAATATCGTGAAAAACAAAATCATTCTTAAATAGAAGAGACTGTAAAGGTAAATATGATATAAATCGATTACATGGTCAGCGAGGAGAAGCAATTTATAGATCTATCAGTTCAAATCAGCATCTGATGACTGCAACGTGCATAAAGCTCAGAATTGTGCTACCGGTGAAAATAAATATTAGTATATATATATATATATATATATGTATATATATATATATATATATATATGTGTGTGTGTGTGTGTGTGTGTGTGTGTGTGTGTGGCATGTGCATGTATATAGTTCGCATATAGTTATGTTTGTGTGAGATGTGTGTGTCTCTGCGCACGTCAATGGGTGTACAAGTGTGTATATATGTCTGCGTTTGTCACGACGATAAATTGTCCTCCCACTTTCACAAAAATACCCCAATATACGCAGACCTATGTATAGCCAATTTAAAAAAAAAATTAATCAGTTTGTCTGACGATCGCAAGAGCGTGAAACCTAAGGTCACAAACTCACGCCTATCTGTCTATCTATCTATCTATCTATCTATCTATCTATCTATATATATATATATATATATATATATATATATATACTACCTAAACTATGAATAGAGGGATTGGAGAACAAGAATGACAACCCATGTATAGACTGATTGAACTGCTAGAAAGTCAACTAAAACAATAAGCAAAACTAAAAATACTCAAAGCCATATACATAAAAACCTAACCAGAATTAAATACGAAATCTCCACACACATCCTCAGATGCCTATAACAGATACCAGAAACGATTGGTTATCCCAATGGCTTTCCATACTTAATACTTCTCGTCCCCACTCTCGTGTGGTCATGTGAGACGCCATAAGCTGCAGTGCGATTTTCGCTTCCAGCATGCACGCACGTGTTTGCCAATCCTTCACACAAACAAAATAGACGACTCCTACTATCATTTTCCCGGGAACTGTTCATTACAACCAACACTATTTTCATCTTTGATAATGGCTGATGTAAGCCGAAAGCTCAGAAAGGATTAAATAAAAACATGTATCAATATTGTGATTTTTTCCTCTTTCAACGATAATGCTATTAAGCCCATCAAACGATATGAAAAAAATTACATAAAATAAATGGACAAAAGTTTTGTCGATTTATTTGTTTTATGTAAATCGCAATTATATATTTGTATGATATATATATATATATATATATATATATATATATATATATATATGTCATATAATTATATAATTATGATTTAAATGTACATTGCGACATGGAAATTTGTATGTGCCGAGATAGAATTTAGTCATCAGGCAATGTTGAATGTTGGTTGGGAAAATTATTTACATATATATAGATATATTGTGAAAATGATTTATATATATATATAAGGATGCGGATGACTATATATATATATGCAAGAAGGTTTCGTTGAATAATCTGGGCATATTTCTATTTATTTCTATTTTAATTCTCCCGAATTCACGGATTAATTTCTTAATCTTGTAATTAAACTCTTTTAGGAAAACGCCGCAATTTTTTTTTCATTACTTTTATTTTCCCAAGTACTTCCAATCTTATCGAAGATCATCTTCAGGGATGAATTGCTAAGACAAAAATTAATCTAGTTGTTAGTTGTGAATCAGTGAAACGCGCGCACTTAATTAAAAAAATGCCGTTATGTAAGTGAGGTAACTTTAATCACTTTTCTATTGTCTAATTGTAGCTTCTTCGGACATTTTCTATAAATGCTTTCATAGTAGCGGTTCCGGTGAAATATTCTCTACGGTGACTAGACGTTATGAATTTAAGTACAGTGGATATCGACTCGGAACGAGAAATCGGAGAGCCGAGTTCGAATTCCAGTTAAATTCATTGCATTCACTTACGCACAAATTCCTTTGGGAATGGTATTAATCCGTCTCTTCGCTCCAGTTATGAGTTAAAGAATAAGACAGACTAGGTTCTATAGCCTTGGCTGGCAGCCAGTCTACAGCAGAAAGCAATGGCAACCTATTGCAGGATAATCTTCTGCTCGAAAGAGACATGATCGCCCAACGAGTGTATCACGTATGGCACTTAACCGACTGATACCAAATAACCTATGAATAGAGCAAATGAATTTCGAGTAAGACAAGCAACGTGTCGACCGATTGGAGTAAGAGAAATAAAGCCGATCTGCAGAATGTCTCGATTGTAAGAATATTAATCTCTGTATAGAAAGCGGAAAAATAAATCTCTTCCTTCACAAGTTTTATGCTTCGGAATTGTAAGAAAAATCTCGAAATGTTTTCAGGAAAACAGAAAAAATACAGAGAAACATTAATTAGTTGTGCCGCTTATCAAATGATAGGAAAAGCAACATTCTTGTAAATATTTCATGCACTGACCACAAACGATTCTTATGAATTCTGTTCCCATATTTAGAAAGCATTAACTTAGCACATCTGAATCCGATTTAGAAATATCGCTCTCAAAATAGAAACTCGAACGCTTGAACGTTGTTTGACTCGAACAGGCAAACTTTAAAGGCAACATAAAAACGATCTCATTGACTCTTACAAAAACAACAGAAAGAGTTAAAAGCCCAAGGAAAAAAAAGAAAACGAAAAATTTTTTTAATAAATCTTCAAAAATACGGAAAAAGCGCAGGTCATCAGAGGAATTTTATTGTCGCTTATTCATTTTTTGATGATCAATAGGAAACTAAAGTGCTTAGATATAATAACAACAAGCAAAAACAACGCCATTGTTAAAGCTCCTTTTTTATCAAAATGGACGAAGTGCTTAAGTCTAAATGTTTGGTCTGAAGAATTTGGAAATTTCCTTTGTTTTTTTCTTTTTTGGTTCTTTACTTTTAATTTGTTGGATGTACGTTGTGGTGCAGTGAATATCGACTCGGAACGACAAACTGGGGAGCCGAGTTCGAATTCCAGTTGGATTCCTTGCATTCAGTTACGCACAAATACCCTTGGGAAAGATATTAATCCGTCACTTCCCTCTAGTTAAGGGTTAAATAACAGGACAGATTGAGTTCTATAGCCTTGGATGGGAACCAGTCTACCGCAGAAATCAATGGCAACCTCTTGCGGGATAATCTTCTGCGTAGTCAGATATTTCGAGATATGATCGCCCAAGCGTGTATCACGTATGACACTTAACTGAATGAGATTTAATTTGTATTAATCCTAGATTTATTTATTTGTTCTCATTTGTCTTTTGTTCTCATTTGTCTTTTGTCCTAATTGCATTTATCTTGAATGATATCAAATCGCTAATAAGGAAGAAAAATTCACTGTTGAGTTGAAAAATAAACTTCAAATGTCGTATAATGGTGTAATATTCGATGTGCGCCTCCCGCAGTGTCATAGATTTTAGATACTAAGACGAGAAATAGCAACTAATCGAAAGTGAACGAAGATAAGCAATGATCAATTAGCATATCGATTGGTCAGGCACATGCAGTGGTGTTAATTAGTGTGGGAATAAGATAGGTGCGGCCATGTGCTTGTTCGATCTGCATTCAGCTGATATTTTCTGCCCACGCACTCATTGGATATTTCTTCTCGGTTCATCGATTTTTGCAACTTTTCTATTTTCTACGACGATCGGGTCGTAACCCTACGATAACCTTCGGAAATATGATGACGGCCGGCAGAGTGCAATATATTTTCGTGTCTTTATCGGTTTGGATAGCAGACAAATATTCATCTGATATCACTGCAAGTTAACATACATGGACGAGAGCCAACATTGATGTCATGGTCGTTCATACAAAAACTGCCGAGAAAATAAGAATGGTTGTTTTAAAACTGCACGTTTCTTCGCATACCCACCTCTCCGGCTGACAAAGATTGAACTGTAAAGCGACTGAGCTTAGGGGATGTAAATGGTGACGTGGATGTGCGTTGTGGTGCAGCGAATATCGACTCGGAACGACAAATAGGGGAGCAGAGTTCGAATTCTAGTTGAATTCCTTGCATTCACTTACGCGCAAATACCCTTGGGAAAGGTATTAATCCGTCACTTCCCTCCAGTTATGGGTTAAATAATAAGATAGGTTGGGTTCTATAGCCTTGCCTGGCAACCAGTCTACCACAGAAAGCAATGACAATCTACTGCGTGATAATCCTCTGCCCAGTCAGTCATGTCTCTCCCGAGACATGATAGCCCAAAGCGTGTATCACTTAACTGACTGAATGAAAATAAAAGTTGGAAACATGATTAAGGCTTCTACTGGGCATAAAGGAGGGATCTGTTTTATATCGTTATGAAGTAATAAACTGATCCCTCACTAATTATTACTTAATAATATAATACATCTCTTCCCCATCCAGCTATGAGTTAAATGGTAGGACAGATTGGGTTCTATAGCCATGGTTGTCAACTAGTCTACCGCAGAAAATAATGGCAATCTACTGCAGGATAATCTTGTCTTGTCTCTTTTGAGACATGATCGCCCAAAGCGTGTATCACGTATGGTACTTAACTGACTGAAATGGTGACAGGCTTTGCAGCAGGGGAAAAGTTCCTGCAGATGTGCTGAAGGTGCAAGAGTATGAAGATGGGTAGTGAAGTAATTGAGGCCATTCAAAGCTGAGTGTTGATCAGGGACGATGGACTGTTTCCGGTAGTTTAATGATATACAGGTAAAAACCGAATGATAACACGAGGCTTCGTCAATTTCAATCGATCAGTGCGAGCGAGAGCGTGTGCACGAGTGCGCTTGCGCGTACAGGGTCCTGAGCCCGTTGTCCAAAACATGAACCATACATTCTCGTTTGCGGTGTCTCAGAAACTGTTGTTTTTTTTACCATTGATGTAAAGTTTATACACATATATATGTTTGTCACGCTTGCAGCTCAAGTGCAGCTGTTTCGCTAAAGTAATTTTGCACTTTATTACCTGGAGGCCTCCTCTTCTCATCTCTAGCGCGGAGAGAGATGGAACTTAGAATTCAAAGAAGGAATCCTGCATGAACTAAAAGTATTTTTGTTGTGAAAAATATTAGCCAAGAAACATGCAAGAAATTCGTAGGGGATTACTCTGCTGTAATTAACAATAAAGGTTACATTACGAAATATTATTAGATGATTTACTAAATGTATTGTAAACTTTTGCGTTATTAAATATTGGATTTTCTTCGTGGGTTATTTTTATTGATTATCTTTTAAAAACAGATTATTTGATTAAAGGCTTAAATATATATAATATTAGCAGTAAACGTTTCATTAAGCTGTGTTAGAAATACATAAGGAAACATTTTGTAATGTGTTGAAAACTTTGGCCTGTCACTGTATGTCAGTCAGTTAAGTGCCATACGTGAAACACGCTTGGGCGATCATGTCTCGAAAAAGACATGACTGACTGGGCAGAAGATTATCCCGCAGTAGGTTGCCATTGCTTTTTGCGGTAGACTGGTTGTCAGCCAAGGCTATAGAACCCAATCTGTCCTGTTATTTAACCCATAACTAGAAGGAAGAGACGGATTATTACTTTTTTCAAGGGTATTTGCGCGTAAGTGAATGCAATGAATTCAACTGAAATTTGAACTCGGCTCCCCAATTTCTCATTCCGAGTCGATATCCGCTGCACCACAACGCACTTCCTGTTTTTATTTAACTGATCTAAATGAACACCAAAAATTGCCTATTCCATATTCTGTTATTTGTTCTCGTTAGCACTTTTGATTTTCGACTGAAAACGTAAATTTGCAAATAGTTAAGATGTGACTTGTCTATTGGCTAAGATATCTGCATTTAATGACAGGCGCCAGAAGTGAGTGTTCAAACCCAAATTAAAACTATAATTTTGCTGATTTTAAAAGTAAACAGTCCATTTCCAGTGGGAAATCAAGCGTAACACACTCTCCCTCTTTTTTTTTAATTTGAGGTTGTGCTTGATTAAGCTATGTTATGTAATGCGTTCATCGTTAAATTAATTGAAGACATGATCATTATTGCCATTTAGTTATTCAGGGCTTCCCAGCTGCAACGCGCAATAACATTCGATTTGTTGATTCTCTCTCACATTGTTGGAATACTAATTGCAGACGAATTCGCTACTCCGATCTTAATAAAGCCTCTTTTGATATCAACCAGAGATCAGTTCAAATATATCAAGGCAGAAGAAGGTCTGACATCCTGACGTCGGTCACTATAGCAAGATAACCATTGTTTCATAAAGTCACTGTTTCTAAAACCGATTCAAAATAATAATAATAATAATAATAATAATACGATACACCCTCTATTACCTATAATGCAGGTCAGCCCCTCACACTCTAAAAAAAAAAAGAAAAGAAAAAAACACCATTAATGAAGAGGGAAACAATAAAACGCAAAAAATTCGTTTATCAAGGCAAAAAGAAAAAAAAACAACACCGCTGATATATAACCAGAAGACAGTAGAGCGGCTGGACTAGGATTACCGTGTCTTCCCATGAAATGTTGAAACTGTGTTAAGTTCGAAACCCAATGTTTAATCTGCGACCGATTCTTAAATATTCTGCTGATACTCGCCGAGTTTGAATTTCAGTTGAATTCCTTGAATTTACTTAAACGCGAATACCATTGGGAAAGGTATTAATCCGTCACTTCCCTCCAGTTATGGGTTAAATAACAGGACAGACTGGGTTCTATAGCCTCGACTAGCAACCAGTCTATGGCAGAAAGCAATGGCAACCTACTGCGGGACAATCTTCTGCCCAGTCAGTCATGACTCTTTCGAGACATGATCGCCCAAAGCGTGTATCACGTATGACACTTAACTGACTGAATGAAAATAACAGTTGGAAACATGATTAAGGCTTCTACTGGGCATAAAGTGGGATCAATTTTATATTGTTATAAAGTAATTAACTGATCCCCCACTAATTATTACTTAATAATATAATACATCTCTTCCCTTTCTAGCTATGAGTCAAATACCAGAACAGATTGGGTTCTATAGCCTTGGTTGTCAACCAGTCTATCGCAGAATGCAATGGCAACCTACTGCAGGACAATCTTCTGCCCAGTCAGTCATGTCTCTTTCGAGACATGATCGCCCAAAGTGTGTATCACGCATGGCACTTAACTGACTCGCAAAATGTTTCCTCCACATGTTGAGGGAGGTCATCGCTGAACAGTGAAGGCACAACGCGCACAGCTCTTAACTGCCCAGATTTTAGAGATTACCAGAGTAAATTCAAATTGAACTCGTAAGAAGAATTGCTTATGAGCAATCCACTCTCCAGCAATAGATATACAATTGTAAAATACTGCAGACCAACAGAAAGATATTTCAATATCTGACGCTTATAAACAATAGAGATTTCGTTCAAGTATCGCACAGACACTGTTGTCGGTGTTGACCACGGTGTCCACGTTTATATTTACATAAGCTCTATCGTGTTATTCAACATTTTTAACAATAAAATATAGCATACTATATTATTATCATGTATATATACATGTACATGTATATATACATGTATATATACATGTACAGTGTGTCTATAAAGTCCGTGTGCACTTAAAAAAATTATAACTTTATTTGTATTTGTGATAGAAATAATCTGTAAAAAGCGTTATAAAGTTTAATGTACCTAGTTTTAAGTATAGTTATTGAATAATTCTGTACTACAAAATTTGTAATAATTTTAGATAAGTAAACAGATGGATCGAAAGAGAGGGACCATTTTATTGGCCTCCACATTCGCCAGATTTGACTCCATTAGATTCTTTTTTATGGGGATATGCGAAAACAATTGTGCATGAAACCAAACCAAGTTCGTTAGAAGATTTGAAAGCTAAAAATAACTAATGTGATTTCAAGCATTACTGTAAATCAGATGGCAAATGTTTTCCGTGAACTGCAAAATCGTATTACCCTTTGTATTGCTAATAATGGAGGACATGTGGAAACTTGAATAAAATTTCAATAAAACCTTAAAAATTATAGATTTGCTTCCTTCTAATCCTTTTTACAAATTATTTCTATCGCAAGTACAAGTAAAGTTTTAAATGTTTTAAAGTTTACACGAACTTTATAGACACCCTGCATATATATATATATATATATATATATATATATATATATATATATGCATCACCGCCTGATGAGACATTGTAGTTTCAATGTCGAAACAAATGTAATATTTGTAGTGGAGATATATAAAAAAAAAAAATCTGTACATGTTCTAAAATATAATTTATATATATATATATATATATATATATATATATATATATATGAGAGCTCAATGGATATTATCCAGAGCAATATATTTATAAAGGAAAACTCAACACGTCATTTCAAGTGGTTATAAACTATAGTTCATTTCTATGAGCTAATTAGCTCATTTCATCAGACCTTACAATATTTCTTCCATTTGGTACAAAAAATTTTGCCGAAATAAGCATTTTCTTTAACTGAAGAAAAGGATAAGAATAAAAAGTAAATGAAAATAGAATAAGAAATAAAAAGAAAAAGAAAGAAGAGGAAGGAGGAAAAGAGGAAAAGAATTCGGACTTATATATATATATATATATATATATATATATATATATAATGGTAAAAGTACTCAATATCAGTGATATATGATATGTAAATACGAAATATTATCTTCATAATATCAGTAATTGTGTGTGCATACGTCTTTTTATGTATGTACATGTAAGTTTTACATGCAAATGTATCTATTCTTGCATTTATGCATTTTAATGTCGATGCAAACATTGTGATCAATTAGAACAGATCTACATTCAATACAGACAAGAGAGAATTTACTAAATTTATTTTCATGTTAACTAAAAAGAGAAAGCTCTTACATTTTCCTATTCTTCCTTTTACTATCTATAAATAATTTTTTATGGAAGTTTTTTCTTTATTTTCTAAAATTCAGTCATTATTTCTTAACCAATATTTCAGTATTTATTGAAACTTACGTTTCATAAAAAATATGGGTTATTGATGTATTTAACCTTTGCTTCAATTCATTTCAGTTTTATCTACCATCGCTTGCATATAAAATATTTTTAGATTTGGAAAGTAAATTTCGATATTTCATTTGCCGCGAAAATTCTAATTTCTTGGGCAAAAATGTAATCGTCAGTAACGAGAAGAAACATTGGTGTAAGTTATTTTCCTCCTAAAATTCCACGTATTTCAGCCTTTTATCAAAATTATCCCTAATTACTGAATGTAAAGGAATTCTTTTCAATGAAGGTACAACCGAAAAAATAAAAGCAAACATGAATACGTATTTCTTCCGAATAATAAGGTGTTTTTTTTATTTCTAAAACGGATATGCCATTTCGTGGCCCAGATAATTGCATATTTTTAACCAACATTTGTACTCGATATTCAAGGTCAGCCAAAAAGATTGGCGCAACATAATCTTCTTTTTACTGTATCGACAGCAGCAAAACATCACTCGAACGATTATCACTTTTTAAATTCTAGTCGACAGTGAAACATGTTTATTATCTATAGCTATTTTCTAAGTATGGGACAAGGCAATGTGATCAGAAGGAAGACAGAGTATTTGAAAAGAAATGATTGAATGTGTAAAAACGGTTCGAATATTCTGTTCGGACCAGAAAGATCACGCGACTTGAGGAAGAGGTTCATTTCGGGTTCCCTCCCTGAGAAAGTAGCAGTGGTTCTGCTACGAGTGTGTTTGCATAGACGGTTGATCTAGTTGGGACGTACATTCGGAAAATCGATAGGCTGAAGGTTTGGAGTTTGAATAGCGGGAGATAGGCGAGCTATGCGTGGTGGATGCGAACTAAGGAGATCGCGGCGGAGGCGAGGGAAGAAAGACGGTTGTAGGAGGGCAAAAGGTGATTCGGCATATGAAATAGAGAGTCAGACCAGGAACAGCTTCCACGAAGCTAGACTATGAATTAAATATCAATCTTCGCTTGGAAAAATAGGAAATGTATACGTGTCAGTGGATAGCGTGCAATAAGCAACTGACAGTAAATTATAATATAAAGAAAACGGTTACTTTTTTATTTATTTACACTATTTACATTTTTCGGACTGTTGTCCACATATTTATTATCATATTCACGATGTTTCGGGTGTTGTACGACCCAGCATTCTTCAGTTGGAATTTTGAAACGAACATTTTATTTAGTTCATTAGGTGGGGGTAGATTGTTCTAGTTTCACATGCTCTTTCTGGATGTCTCAGTTTCAATTAATTCATTTTAGTAACACAGGTTTCCATATTTTTGTTTATTTCTGCTGTGGCCAGGTATTGAACTCACAACACTTTGGGTCAAGTTACTTTTGGATTACTTCAACCGACTCTTTTATCCACTGATTTATGTATCTTTTTCTGTTCAGACAAATACTCAATAAATCCATCCTCAGTCCCGTTGACTGACCCGAGGACAGCCTTAGTAGTGACTGCCTTTGTAGATCTAATTCTCATGATACAAGATGACCATTGCGTTTGTGATGGTCGTTTTAAATGTGTCTTAGGCAACAGGTCTCCCTTTAGAGGACGGCAACTTTTGGTGTAGTGCAGGAGATTCAAATCAGGTGAGATAGTAAAGTGTGGAGTCCCAAGATCGTGAAAAATTATTAAATAACTATCTATAGATTTTGTGAGCCCTCTGGAAAAATGTTAGCGGCATATTGAAATTTATACAGCCACTTCCTTAATCCAGTACCTGATCATCGTGTCCAGCACCCGAATGCAAGCCACCATGACAAAGTGTAAGTATGATAAGATTATTAAAAAGGAATTTGTTCCGTACTGTCAGAGTGGGTGATCCCGTTCACAACAAACTGTTCATTATTCTATTAATCTGACTACTCACAGAAAACTCAAACTTTACAAAGATGCTTTATTTCTTAAACCCGGCCTTTGGGATTTCCCACTCCCGATCGATCCAGTCGATTAAAAATTTAATTAGGCGATTAAAGTTTGTTGCTTTACTCTCCCGCGGTCGATTAAAAATCTCGGAATGAAACGTGTCCTTTTCAAATATAGAAAAAGAAAATCTGATTCCTTTTACAACACAAAAGTATGCCATTGAAGATTCAAAAGTTACCTAGAATGACATACAATGATATTATTGAACTCTTGGCTTTTATCTTCCCGGTCAGTGTAAACATTCGTTTAATTAACGCTTCCAGAGTAGAGCCAAAATGTCTTTGTCGCCCAGATTAATGACGCTCACAGATTTTTAGAAACTCATTTGGAAAAAATATTATCGTATATTTCCTCCCCGCTTACGAAAAGTAAAAACGAACATTTGAAAGAAAGAAAAAAATATCTGCATTCTTCTTTCAACCACGCACCGAAAATCAATTTATACAAGTAAGTATTTTTTTTATAGAAAATCGTTGAGAAAACCAGATTTATTATTTTTTTTATTATCTATGAGATGGAGTTTGTAGTCAAATAGAAGAAAGAAACTACGAATTTAGGTACCTCCATTTAATTGCCAAAAAAAAAAAAAAAATTAAATTAAAAAAAAACAGCATATCATGATGTTAAAAGAGCTCAAACTTAATAAAAACAAAGTTTTATCATCAAAATGTTTATGCAATTATTAAAAGGAAAGATCAAATCTTGTTTTTATTATTTAAAAAAAAATGTTAAATCCTTTCTAACACGTTCGAAATTTTAATTAAAATTCCATTTTTTGTTTTCCATCAGCGATTCACGCTATGTTTACGTAAGAAGACTATTAAGAAAATAGAGTCGGTAGAGTAAAATGATTTTGGGCCAAGTAAATTTTCCCTCGCTCTAGTCGAGTGATTTCTTTTTCAAATCCCAAAGCCTGCTTAAACCTAAATTGAAAAGTGTTTTATTGCAATAATGATATATTTTTAAAGGTATAAATACTTATGAACTCATATACTACGAAATGTATGTCTAATGATAGGGAATAAATTTTACGAGACATTTATCCAATGATTTTGTGAACCGTTGACCGTTGACCTTCATATGAGTCCAAGAAAAACATTAAAATTTCTGTTCATCATTGCTGATAACTCTTTGCCGTTAGTGTAAAATTTCTACTTCGGAAAATCCGACAAAGTCCTCAAATAAACACTCTGGAACCCATTTTATTCATATATGCATTAGTTTTCCCAATCGACAAAATACTTTCTAAAAGCCTGAACTAAGACTCCGTATTAGCCTTGAAAATATCAATGTCTGTGTTAAATGTAATGTTCACACCGTCTGTAACTGCTATAGAACAACCACTTCAGTTATAAATCCACTTTAACAACACCACCAAACCTTCTTGATATCTCAATATGTGGGAGTGTTTTTTTCGACAATATCCTGCTAGACTTTACGCCACCCCACTGGTCTTTCTAGAGTAATACGGCGGTGTGAAAAAAATTGATCTTCCTTTCTGTTGCCATTTTTATTCGATTTTCTTAATGGATGTCTTATTGCTGGTTTCCAAATTCTTGGTCTGATATGTTTTGTCACTTGATTTAAGATGCGATATCTTTATCCCTTCGAAAATTCCACAACACCCCCAAAATGTCAGAGCTTGACAAAGACGGTTTTGTCTTTTTTTTACCTAATCTTCTTCCAATAGAAGGCACACGAGACACACAAGGTAGAGTTTTAATAAATAGGTTGCTGAATGATTGTATGACGTGCAAAATATGAGGTTATGTAAGAAGGATAACAGTTAAGTCAAGACTTAAACAGGTCAAGATCAGGAATCAGTTCCACAACGTAGCGGTTCTTGGGAAGAAGCTGTTTGGGTAGAATTTCTTTCTTTGTAATGGAAACAAAAAGAATCGGGATGATTTGTTACAGTTTGTGTGGCATGTCGGTTCTTAACTGGGAAATGTAGAACTGGTGGAACTAAGGAATGCGACTTTTCAGAATATTTGCCTCGGAGATAGCGATAGAGTAGTGATAGAATAGCGATAGAATAGCGATAGGGTAGTGATAGAATAGTGATAGAATAGCGATAGAGTAGTGATAGGTCTCGCTATCATTACACTAGTTAACAAAAGGGTTTATTTTTGTAGAGTAATTGGCTGTAGTGAAATGCAATTGGCAGAAATAGCCAACAAACAGAATTGAAACAGTGGGCACTAAGCAAAAAAAAAAAAAAAACAAAAACAAAAAAGAAGAACGAATTAAAGAACTGGTTAAAAATAATAATTATTAAATAATATATGTAAGGTAAAGCAACAATAATAAGACGAAACATTCATAAACTAAGAATGGTTTTCGCACACAAAAGAAATACAAACAAGCGATGGCAACGTTTTAACTTCAAGACAAAAATGAGCAAAAATATATTGGATGAAATCAAGAAGTGGACCATTGGCTAAGAAGAAATCCCAGCTTGTATCTGTCTATTCTGTCGATAAATTTGGGGAGAGGGTACGTTTTGACAGTCATTGCAATACAGATTAAAATCAGCATATATATATATATATATATATATATAAAACAGACCAAGTCATAGCCACATGTTTCCCTATCTTAAGTTAACTATTGAAAATCGTAGAATTTTAAGAGTAAATTTACTCTAAATAAATAATCCTAAAAACTCCAGTCACATTTTCAATCACCTTTTAACGCACACAAGTACGTACGTACGTAAGTACACACACACACACACACACACACACACACACACACATATATATATATATATATATATATATATATATATATATATATATAGTTTCTATCTCCACCCAATAGCATTTTACTATAAAAAACTGCTAACCAAAATACCTTTTATTATTAAAACCGCTGAAAGAATAACAACCTAAGCACCTAACATTATCACAACTAGACAATATATATATATATATATATATATATATATATATATATATATATAGCCTTTAAGATTTGTAAAAGAAATCACTCGACCAGCGGTCAAGAGCCAGTGAAAAATTACTCGCTCTAAAATCATTTTATTCGACCGACTCCAATTTCTTAATAATTGTCTTACGTAAACATAGCGTGAATCGCTGACGGAAAACAAAAAATGGTATTTTTATTAAAATTTCGAAAGTGTAAGAAAGTATTTCACAAATTTGTAAATATAATAACAAAATTTGATCTTTTCTCTTAATAATAACAGAAATATTTGCATGACAAATAACACTATGATATGCTGTTTCCTTTTTAGCAGTTGAGTGGAGGTACCTAAATTCGTAGTTTCTTCTGTTTGACTACAAACTCCATCTCATAGATGATAAAAAAAAAAATGATTTTCTTTAACGATTTTCTATAAAAAATTCAAACTTGTATAATTTGTTTTTCGGTGCGTGGTTGAAAGAAGTATGCCTATTCTTTTTTCTTTCTTTATAATATTCGTTTTTACTTCTTGTAAGCCGGGAGGAAATATAGATGTTGAGTCAAGAAAAATATTTTTCCAAATGAGTTTCTAAAAATCTGTGAGCTTCTTTAATTTGGGCGACAGAGACATTTTGGTTCTACTCTGAAAGTGTTAATTAAACGAAAGATTACACTGACCGGAATGACAAAAGCGAGACAGGAGCTTGTCAATCTAAATTACATTTGTCAGATCTTGATGATTGCGGGATGTCACTGTGTTTTGTTCAACCACACATTTCGACGTAAATCAGGCACCATGGATAAAACCAAAGAGTTCAATAACGTCATTGTAGTTCATTCTAAGTAACTTGTGAATCTTCAATGGCCTACTTTTGGGTGGTAAAAGGAATCAGATTTCCTTTTTCCATATTTGGGCGAGTCAAGCAATAAAATTTAATCACCCAATAAAGTTTTTAATCGACTGAGTCGATTGGACGTGTGAAATTTCAAAGGCTCTATATACATGCCAAGCAAGAGGTTAGAGTGAAAAAGAATGAGAAAACTTTTAAAAGAACCAGAATTCCAATCCTAAACAGGAAACAAGGAATAACTGTCTCCTCCTGTTAAAAAAAAACAAAAAACTAAAGAGAAATGTGAGCTGTATGATATTTAAACCTATCAACTCCTATAGAGATAAAAATTAAGAGTATAGAGTTATAGTAGACTTTAGAAGAGACAAAAAAGGAAACAAAAAACAAAAACAAGAACAATCTTAAATAGAAAAGAAGTGATAAACCACTACTCCTGTTCAAAAAACCGAAGAGGAGTGTGAACTGAGTGATATGCGGACCTATCTACCATTATTATATTTCGATGAAGGATTTGAAGGTATTTAATATATATTTATGTGATGCGTGGACATCAGTATCGGGTGGGTAGAGCCTCACTCGATGTCTCATTACTGTTACTTTATTCTCCAGACTATACTTCTTTAATGTTTCTTTGCTTGAGAGCTATAATTACTCACTTGCATTTGCAAGACTATTTGCTTATCTAGTAAATTAAGAATGTTTATTCTTATAGAATAATACTTATTCTCATTGAATTTGTTGAGAAAATAATGCTTACCTATGGTTAGCAGAGTTTGTCTCACAGAAACTCACCATTTCTTGCGTCTGACTTTCATCTCGCAAGAAATGTTCACAAATATTATTTGTATAATAAAATAATGCTTACCTATGGTTAGCAGAGTTTGTGTCACAGAAACCACCATTCTTGCGTCTGACTTTCATCTCGCAAGAAATGTTCACAAATATTATTTGTATAATAAAATAATGCTTACCTATTGTTAGCAGAGTTTGTGTCACAGAAACCACACCATTTCTTGCGTCTGACTTTCATCTCGCAAGAAATGTTCACAAATATTATTTGTATAATAAAATAATGCTTACCTATTGTTAGCAGAGTTTGTGTCACAGAAATTCACACCATTTCTTGCGTCTGACTTTCATCTCGCAAGAAATGTTCACAAATATTATTTGTATAATAAAATAATGCTACCTATGGTTAGCAGAGTTTGTGTCACAGAAACTCACACCATTTCTTGCGTCTGACTTTCATCTCGCAAGAAATGTTCACAAATATTATTTGTATAATAAAATAATGCTTACCTATGGTTAGCAGAGTTTGTGTCACAGAAACTCACACCATTTCTTGCGTCTGACTTTCATCTCGCAAGAAATGTTCACAAATATTATTTGTATAATAAAATAATGCTTACCTATGGTTAGCAGAGTTTGTGTCACAGAAACTCACACCATTTCTTGCGTCTGACTTTCATCTCGCAAGAAATGTTCACAAATATTATTTGTATAATAAAATAATGCTTACCTATGGTTATGTAGAGTTTTGTGTCACAGAAACTCACACCATTTCTTGGTGTCTGAATTTCATCTCGCAAGAAATGTTCACAAATATTATTTGTATAATAAAATAATGCTTACCTATTGTTAGCAGAGTTTGTGTCACAGAAGAACTTCACACCATTTCTTGCGTCTGACTTTCATCTCGCAAGAAATGTCTACAAATATTATTTGTATAATAAAATAATGCTTACTCTTATGGTTAGCAGAGTTTGTGTCACAGAGCCACACCATTTTTGTGTCTGACTTTCATCTCATAAGAAATGTTCACAAATATTATTTTATATAATAAAATAATGCTTACCTATTGTTAGCAGAGTTTGTGTCACAGAAGTTCACACCATTCTGCGTCTGACTTTCATCTCGCAAGAAATGTTCACAAATATTATTTGTATAATAAAATAATGCTTACCTATTGTTAGCAGAGTTTGCGTCACAGAAACTTCACACCATTTCTGCGTCTGACTTTCATCTCGCAAGAAATGTTCACAAATATTATTTGTATAATAAAATAATGCTTACTCATGGTTAGCAGAGTTTGTGTCACAGAAATCACACCATTTCTTGCGTCTGACTTTCATCTCGCAAGAAATGTTCACAAATATTATTTGTATAATAAAATAATGCTTACCTATGCCAAGTAGAGTTTGTGTCACAGAAACTCACACCATTTCTTGCGTCTGACTTTCATCTCGCAAGAAATGTTCACAAATATTATTTGTATAATAAAAATAATGCTTACCTATGGTTAGCGGAGTTTGTGTCACAGAAACTCACACCATTTCTTGCGTCTGACTTTCATCTCGCAAGAAATGTTCACAAATATTATTTGTATATCCATAAACATACAAAAATCTAAAAACTTTTATTGGTAAAGATATTTTTTAAATAAAAAAAACTTTTTTACATAACGAGTATAACGTCTAAGACAAGAGTTTCTGTAACTTGATATACTACGAGCTTAAAATAATACCTAAATTAACGCACACACATACACATCCACACAGACACACACACATACACACACATATATATATATATATATGTATTGATGAGCTGTGATACAGCGAAACAGGACTTTCTGCGAATGGCTATATATTTATATAAATGGCTATATATTTATATAAATACATAGATAAACATTAAGGACAATACAAAGTAAAGAAAGTAAAGAAAGAAAGAGAAAAAAAAGAAAGGTTACTTACAAAAGAGAGAGAACGAGAGAGAGAGAGAGAGAGAGTGGGAGGAAGAGAAGAAGAAGAGAGAGAGCGAGAGAGTGAGAGAGTGGTGGGGAACTGTGAATAAAGCACATACGTCTTTTTTACTGAATAATGGAATTTACGTCCATAAATATATTTATGCCTACAATAAGACATTTTGATTTTTTTGATTTTCATTCATTTTACCTTTTTTCCTTTCATTTATTTCATGCGGTACACATGCCCGCTCGCATACACACGCACAACCACTGCATTTACCTATTTTAGCATAAAGTAGAAATCAATATTGCATTTATATTACTAATATATAGAAAAGCCCAGAGCGTGTATTTGTAGATGGCACACACAAAAAAATGATGCTGTCTCGATTGACAAAGCGTCGCATGACTTTATGAATTATCCTAATGGGCATGGGTGATCTATAACTTTTTCGTTCACTTTGCATTTTGTTTCTTTTCGTTTTTTGCCGATCGTTGTCGTTTTCTAAACTTCTAGTTCTCCTGCAACGGCCATTGGTTAATGATATTCTGAAAGAGATGGTGTTATTTACTTTTTCAGCCCGAACTCACAAATTTTGCGTTGCAATTATGAAACAGTTGTTCAGTTATCGCTAGAATTATCCACCCCCACAGAAAATGCCACGTCAACAGTTTATTTCTTCGAAAGAAAAAAAAATTGATCAATATTAAACTGTCATAATATATACGCGTATGAATAATGAGTAAATATTAAGCACTAAACCGTCACTTTTATTGTCCTCAGTGTCAACATTTATATTTTAGCTTTATATACGCTCTGTCACTGATATTGAGCACTTTTACCCACAAATATGCCATACTTTAAAACATGATTTTTATAATTTCATTACCATATATATATATATATATATATATATATATATGGTATTTACTACTTTGATGCTTTTTTTACTGGATACTCGTATTTAAGTAAACGTCCCGTTTATTTATTAAAGAATCAAATTATTTAATTTCGTCTACAGGTACAAATAGTCGGGAAAACTTATTAGAGAAAATATGCGTACTCCTACAAGATTCGAACCTGTATTTCCCTAGAGAAAACCGTCATTACATCTGACGTGCTTTAGACATCTCGGTCACAGCGTGAGTCGATGATCAAGCAAATCAAGGTTTCTTTGTGGGTTAATTAAAGCCAAATCTTATTGGAAATAATCAGAATATAACAATAGTTTTTCCATATTCAATTTCTGCTCCTTAAACCGGGAAATGAGGAGAAAAGTGATGGATACCATTTCTCATACCACACACACACACACACACACACACACACACACACACACACACACACATATATATATATATATATATATATATATATATGAGAAGCCTATATAGAGTTTGAGAAAAGCCTGATTTTTACACTGAATCAAATATATATATATATATATATATATATATATATATATATATATATATATATCTTTAAGCAAGATAGACGCCATAATTATCCCTACCCGAGGAACCTTTCGGCCAACACTTATCAAGGGCTACGTTGGCTTTATTACAAAGGGTCAAAAATAAAGGACAAAAACAATGGATTACTTACAATACTGGGGGAAGATGGAACTCGTTTAAAAATAAACTTTATACAATAAATATAAATGTAAGGGGGAGTGTAAACATACAATTCGGCAAGAGTGAAATAAAAAAGTAACAATTTTTCTTTTTTTATTTTTAAGTAATCCATTGTTTTTTTGGCCTCTATTTGACCCTTTGTAATAAAGCCAACGTAGCCCTTAACAAATGTTGGCCGAAAGGTTCCTCGGGTAGGGATAATTATGACGTCTATCTTGTTTAAAGTAATTAATCTATTCTGCGGGTACAAATCTTTGTTTATATAATCAATTTTTCGGGTGGGTTTGAAGAAGTAGTCTGTAATTTGACAAATGCCGAAATAAATTCTGGATAATATTGATTTAATATTTTATATTTACTAGAAAATGTTTTTATGTTTTTTATTATCATTTGCGTTTTTATGCGTTTGTCATTATATATATATATATATATATATATATATATATATATATATATATAAATAATATAGAAAAACAATATATATATCTATATATATATATATTGTTTTTCTTTAATCCGAAGTGGAAGAGTAGGAAGGTAAAAAACAAATCCCACTTCCCTGACCTTAAGGGAACTTTCAATTCTTGACCGTTGTTAACCTTGCCCCGTCACCCTTTACCCAGGGCCTTCGCCATTTGGAACAAAACAATGTCGCTGACGTGACGTGGAATCTCTGTTAGAGATCCCATGTCGAAATGTGCATCCGACACCTTTGAATTTTGAAAATTTTCTCTAATATATATATATATATATATATATATATATATATATATATAGAGAGAGAGAGAGAGAGAGAGAAAGAAACAGTTAGATGTGGTGGGGTGTTATTAATAACTGTTCAGATCGAGCAATTGGAGAGCTGAGTGAAGGAACTAATATCACTATCATAGATTCTGGTGTCCTTTTGTAGATTTCGGCGCAAGAGGTCTAAGAATTAATGGTAAAAAATGACATAAATAAACGCGATCTGTGTTTCGTGTCGTCTGAGACGTCAAAAAATCTCTTCAATTTCTTCATTCAAAAGCTTTCATTCATTTGTGAAACGATAATATTTAACATATTGTGAGGAGTGCCGGATTTCTTCAAGGCTTTCCAAGGGGCGTCTCTGTCCAACTTTTTAGCTACAACAACAAAGGTCACGTAAATCTCATCAAGGTGACGCAGTGAAAATATAAATGGTCCCACGCTCCGATCGAAAAAGAAAAAAAATCAAAACCCAGAAAAATTAGAAAAAATAATTGAGAATCCAGGAAAATGACATTTAGAAAAAAACGTTGACAGGTCCGACAGTCAAACTGAAGGGCCCCGAAAGGCACCAACTGAAAACCACTTGTGATTAATTTTGCCCCCACCCCGTCACCGTCTCGTAATTCACGCGTGAATTGATGAGATTTTACCACCAATCTAGTCAGTTAAGTGCCATACATGATACACACTTATGCGATCATGTCTCGAAAGAGACATGACTGACTGGGAAGAACATTTTACCGCAGTAGATTGCCATTACTTTTTGCAGTAGACTGTTTGCCGACCAAGGCTATATAGACCAACCTCTCTTGTTATCTAACCTATAACTGAAAGAAAGAGGCGAGTTAATACATTTCTCAAGGGTATTTCTGCTTAAGTGAATGCAATGAATTTAACTGGAATTCGAACTCAGTTCTCCAATTTCTCGTTCTGAGTCGATATCTACTGCACTTCAAGTCTAGGTACCGTAATGAATATTTCATCGGAACAGCTACTATGAAAGTATTTATAGAAAATGTGCAAAGAAGCTACATTACGACAGTAGAAAAATAATTGAAACTGAAACGCCAAGGCAAAGGCAATAATATTGCAGATTCCTCTTTGCATTTTATTAATAATCTCTAAATATGCAGAAGGAGCAATATTTAAGGTATGGATAAACCTTAGACTTATAAATATTTAAGATAGTTTCAAGGGAGAAAATGGAAATAATTAATCAACGAGACTAAGAAGAAAACAGCTGGAGGTGAAGTATTGATTTACTCTAGTATTGTAGGCACTAAGATTATTGGTTCTTTCAAAGTTGAGGATGATATCAAAATAAATGTTGTGAATTATAGCAAATTCTTACACAAGACATTCTGTTGTTTTCGTGAAGAAGTTACAACAAAAAAACAAAATAACTAACGAATAGATTTATCCAATTTTCTTTTAGATTTTGTAAAGCTGGCTATGTCTTAACGTTCCAAAAATGTTTTCAAAGCCATCAAGTTAATGACAGAAACCTTATTCTTTCCAGATATAAATTTAATAAAACTTGAAAATCCTCGGAACAGACGCAAATGAGAATGGAAGCCAATATTTAAAGAACGTAAGATTTTTTTATCATTTAAAAGTTGTTTAAAGCAAGGTAGTAAAGCCACTAAAACACAATGAAAGACACTGAATAAATATTATTGTGGAGATAAGACAATAAAGGAACAAAGGGTTTCAAGGTGACAGATGACAACGACTAACGTTGCATTTAAATATTCGAAAATCGTAGTTCAGAAGAAGCAAGAAGAAGGGCGAAGAGAGTTCCACAAGTAAGAAAGTCGAGGGAAGAAATGGAACTTACGAATATATTTAGCAGTTTTAACAGTAAAATAATGAGATCAAATATCCAAAGTAGGTGTGCGCGAAGATGCAAAGCAAAGTTACGGTGGTCAGAAAGAGATTGAAGCCGAAATGCTAGATCATGACCAATAATATCGCAGTTTCTTCTCTAGAAACAATAAATTTAGATGCGAGAAACAAAAATTAATCTTTAGAAATCGAACAAATTTATTAATATGACTGATGAGCAATGATAGTGTGCTGGAAAGAATGGCAACAAAAAGGAAATTAATTGTGAGCATCAGGAGGGACAACTGAAGTTCTTGAGACATGCAATGAGGAAGAAGGTCTTAGAGAACCTGATACTGATAGGCCAGATAGAAGGAAAAAAGAGACAGGGGAAAGCAGCGGATAACATATTTGAAGGACCTGAGCAGGTGGATGACGGAACGAGGGTTGCGTGGTGTAACAGGAGAAAACGTACTAAGTGCCACCAAGGAAAGAAAGACGTGGAAAGCCATGATCGCCTACGTCCTGAAAGAACAGGACATATAGAAGAGGAAGAATGACTGATGAAGATTATAAAATGCCAAGATGTTCATCTTGTTATTCTTTTGTGTGCCTTGCTCTTGCAGGACGTAGGCGATCATGACTTTCCACGTCTTCCTATCCCTGGTGGCTTTTAGCACGCTTTTTCCTGTTACACCACGCAAACCCTGTTCTGCCATCCACTTGCTCAGGCCAGTCAAGTACGTTACACGCTGTTTTCCCCTGTCTCTCCTTCCCTCTATCTGGCCTGTTAGTATCAGGTTCTTCAAGCCTTCTTTCTTCATTGTATGTCCCAGAAACTTTAGCTGTCCTTTCCTGATGCTCAGTATTAATTTCCTTTGCGTTTCCATACTTTTCAAAACCTCATCATTGCTCACACATGCTGGGTCCATGATATCCGCAGCTTCCTTCTTTAGAACCACATTTTAGTTGTTTCAAGATTTTCCTTCATCTTTGATGATATTGTCCAGTATTCACTGACACATTGAAAAAATGACATCAAATAGCAATCCAGTACTCTCTTCTTTGTTTCTAGTGAAAGTTTCCTGTGTCTTAATACTTTACTCAGCTTCTGGAACGCGTCCTTCGCCATGCCAATTCGCCTGTGGATCTCTGTATCGCACTTTCCGTCTTCTGTTAGAACACTTTCCAGATATTTCAATCTTTGTACCTGCTTGATTTTAGTATCTCCCGTGTATTTCCGTGTCTGCTATCAACACTGTATCATCTACGTACCTTATGTTGTTCAAATTGTGGCTTCCAATGACAAATCCTGGTATAACATCTAGGGTCCTCAGAATAGTCTCGCTGTACAAGTTAAATAGATCCGGTGAAAAGACACATCCTTGTCTTGCGTCCATTTCCATCTTTGAATATCTGCTGAATTCGTTACCTGTCCGTATGCAGGCGGTTTGCTGCCAGTAGAGAATCTTGAGTACACTTATGTTTTTCCCAAATAAGTCGCGGCTGCTGAGCATCGCCATCAATTCTTTGTAGCGTATTTTGTCGAACGCCTTTGCACAATCGATAAAACATAGGTACAAGTCCTTCTTCATTTGTATTTCCCTTTTCAAGAACATTCTAATAATAAATATGGCGTTCCTTGTTCAAGTGTCTTTGACGAACCCGCACCTTCTTGTCCTATCTCTGGTCTGATTCTGTTTCTCGCTCTATTCATCTGTATTCGGATGATCAGTTTTGTAATGTGGCTCGTTAAACTGATTGTTTGGCGGAGTTCACACTCGTTTGCACCTGTCTTCTTAGGCAGTGCTATGAAAATCGACTTGCTTAGGTCATCTAATATTACATCTCTATTATAAATTTCATTTAACATTTCTATAATTTTCTCTATGCCGAATTCTTCCAGATCTATCAGAAGCTATATTACAATGTCGTCTGGACCAGCTGCTTTGTTTCTATTCAGTTTGGTCATTGCAGCTTCCACTTCAGACTTTAGTATTATCGGGTAGTCCTCATCTTTGGATATTATCGCTTGCTCTCTCTTGTCGTGGAAAAGATATTTTATATATTCTTCCCATCTCTGGAGTATTTCCCAATTTCTCCAATATTATTGTTCCACCGTTGGATTTTATACATCCTGTTGAGGAGCAGGTTTTTTTTGTCCTGTCAGTTCTCTTATTTATTTGTGCATGTCTGCTTTATTAGTCTCTCTCAATCTCTCTACTTCAGCAAATTTGTTGTTGAGCCATTCCTCTTTAGCCTGTCTGCATTTGCTCCATATTTTATTGTGTAGTTTCCTGTATTCAATTCCATGTCTTGGCGTCATTTTCTGTCTCCTTTGCAATCATGTCAAGAATCTCTTCAGTCATCCACTTGTTTTTACTTCTGCGTCTGATTTCCTCTGGGTCAATGTTGTTTGCTGATGTCACTATCGCTCCCTTTAGTGAGTCCCATTTCGAGTTTCCTTTTCTAATTTGTTCTTTGTATTTGTTTTTCACGCTGCCAGTTTATTCTTTCTGCAGGTTGAGGTCATTCACGAGTTTGTTGTATTGCTGTCTTGGTGCTGCACTAGGCTTCTTCATTCTCCGGAGTTTTATAACATGAGAAAATAGTAACTGAGATCAGATGTGTACTTTTGGGGCTTATTTTTTTTGTCTTTAAAAAGAAAATTGATGTTGCATTTACAAAGCGCATCACGTATTTGAAAAAAAAAACATCTTTAGTTTTTTAAAACGCCATATGTGATCAAATTGAACTAAAAATCTTGTCTCTTTTTTCAGCTTCGCCATTGAAGCTTCAAACATAGGAAGTGAAAAGGCATGCTTTTCTAAATGATTTAGCCGCAAAACACACATTTATTTCAGGAAAAAGCGATTCAGGCCTCTGGTAAGAATGTGTCTTTCGTAGCCCCCAAAAAAGTTCTCGACGATTAAACATTGTCAGCAATGACTAGCAAGTCCAGAGTATCACCGATGAGAACCTTATAAAATCAATGAAGGCCATTAACTATTATCTTCATGGGCTAGAGTCAACAATCATGCAGAACTCCTACTTTATGAGGAAAGAGAGTAATATCTCTTCCATAGTAACCGTGTGATCAGATCGAAGCGTTTGCTAAACAAATTTAGTCACCACAAAGATTTAAATATGATTTGGTTTTTGTCAAATGAGAATTCTTCTTCTTCTTCTTCTTCTTCTTTTTCTTCTTCTTCTTCTTCTTCTAGGTGCCTTGTCCTTTCAGGGCGTAGGCGATCATGGCCTTCCATGTTTCACTATGCCTGGTGTCTCTTAGCATGCTTTTCTCCTGTAACATCTCGCAACCCTCGTTCTGTCATCCTCCTGCTCAGGCCCTTCAAATATGTTATCCGTTGCTTTCCTCTGTCTCTTTTCCCTCTATCTGGCCTGTTAGTATCAGATTCTCCAAGCCCTCCTTCCTAATTGCATGTCCCAGGAACTTCATTTGTCTCTTCCTGATGCCCAATGTTAATTTCCTTTTCGTTTCCATTCTTTCCAACACCTCGTCATTGCTCACATGCTCGGTCCATGATATCCGCAGCATCATTCTGTAGAACCACATTTCAGCG
>JBBBDQ010002263.1:670000-712500 GCA_037127315.1 Ascarosepion bandense | reverse complement strand
CTCTCTCTCTCTCTATCTCTAACACACACACACACACACACACACACACACACACACAAACATATATTTATATGTATATATAATATTAACTTGTAATAAGGTTTAGTGCCAAATTTCAGTTTTTCTAATAGTTTATTAGTAGAAAAGCATTTTAGGCAAGCATATATTTTGTCAGAATGTGCTCGATATCAAGATAGGGATGGGTCATTAATAGAATTAATGGCGAGAATATTGTCACTTAGATAAGTAGTGCTGTTTCAGTCATGCTGACTTGGAAGTTTCATGAACGTATTATTGTAAATAACACTGCTCTTGTGGGGTTACAGAACACCCCGGATTAAAAAAGGCGGTTTTAATGCAGAAATCCGGCCCACAAAAAACAACACAAATTTCGAGAAAAGACAACGCAATAAGAAATATTGTACAAAAATAAAACAAAAATTGTATTTGACAATATATATACAACTAGTAGTATAGCTCGGCGTTGCTCGGGTGTAATGAAAGCTTTAAAACTAATCCATGGTCCTGGAGCTCAGACTCTTTGGACGTTGGCACGAAAGACTAAAAAGCAATAGTTATTGGCAGTTAAAGCGAAACCGTAGACTGAAAGAAAAATGAATGGATGTAAGTCAAATTTTGATTTCCTGGTATCGATATCAAATAAGTTTTTTTCGTCATAAACTAAATTTTGAAGGCTAAATAAGTCCTCTGAGTAAATGGTATCATGGCTGAGACTAAGAACTACAATTATACTTACTTAGAGCCAAACCCGAAGTAAAAACTAAAATAAAAGGGCTGAAAAAAGACAGACATACAGGCAGATAAACAGACACACACACTAACATCTTGCTTTTTAGATATATATATATTATCAAATTTCTGCACTATTGTAAGAACTGCAACCTTGAATCTTCTGAATATCGTTTCTTATGTCTTTGTTTATGAGTGTATCAAATTTGATTAAAATCGGACCACTCCTTCTATAACCCGATTTTTTCGATTATCGATTTTCGATATTTATCGGGGGTACCTCGACACAAAACCTAGCTAAGAACACTCGTAGACGCTTATAGTACAACTGTGTAAGTTTTGAAGAAAATCGATTCAGCCGTTTCGGAGTCTATAGGTAACGGACACATACACACACAGACACACACATGCACGCACGCACACACACAGACAATGTTCTATTTATAAATAAGTTTAGATATAAACAATTTGCACAATTCTTCCTTTCTTTTGTTTCGTAAAAACGTGTCTTTTATATTTGCGTGACTGTGGGTTGAATATAAAAGTGTCTGTTGCATTTGAACGAATGTTAGTTGAGTATGAAAGTGTTGGTTTCGAGCCTGTAATTACACAGAGTAGTAGCACAATGTTTATATCCTTTTTATGTATCAGCCGTTAAGTAGGTGGAAAAGGAAAGTGTTTCAAATTGTGTTGAAAAAGAGTGTGAATGAGAATTCCCGAGGGGAGAGAGAGAGGGTCAAACGGAGAATTGGTAGTGTATCTGTGAAACGATGAATCAGTTTACTTAACTAAGTCAGTCTGTGTTACTTCTTCTTTCTGGTTGCTGAGAGCTGTGTAAAGTTTTATGGCCGCTGCAGGTGTTTCCTCTTTTCTTACTGTTCGTAACGGTTGAGTGGGCGAAGGATTAGTTTGTCGGCACTATTCTCTTTGATGTAGGCGCCTATCGAACTGCGTGTATCTGATACTGCGCCTTTTGGGCTTGACTGGCGTGTCTGACTGACTCTTTGACTGACAGATTGACTGCTTGCTTGAGTGACGGATCGACCGACTGCTGTCTCTCAGTGACCCGCTTGACTGACAGCCGTGACCGGTCAGGGAACCTCCTTAAATATAGAATTCTGGTTACGTGGGAGGATTCCAGAACGATGTTTTCTTTTAGCTGTGAAAAAACCGTTTTGCTGACGTATTTTGAATTTCTCGATTTGTCAACCAATCAGGATCCAGATTATCACTTTTTACACTGACTTTAGCCTTTAGCCGTTTGGATCCTCTTTTGCGGGTGTGCAATTTTATTTTAGATGTTTTCCAAATGTTGTAGTCATTTGAATTTGATTTTCTGGTGTGTAATTTATTTTGTGTTTTTGATGGATGATATAGGTTTTGTATCCTATACTCTGCGAAATGATAAACCTTTGCATATTAGTCATATATATATATACAAGTGGACCTCAGGATTATTAGCTGTTTCCTCACAGGTAACCCGTCACGAGCGTGACAGGAGGGGATATATATATATATATTCTTCAACATTGATGTCAGCAGTTTTCTTTTGTTTCTTAGCGAAAATATTTTTTCATACCTTGCTTCCCAGTCAACCACCCCTTCGCCATTTCTTTCCTTTCTGTTCCCCCTACCACTTCTACCCTCTGACATGGCTAAATTTTAACTTTAAATTCTTGACTCTTGTATGGGGAAGGGGTATGTCTTCTAATATAAGACATAAGTATCTGTCTGCTTTCCCCTTCTTACTTCCTTACATTCAAAAATTGTTAATCCCACCCCTTTTTATTTTCCTGTGTATGGATAACATTTTGGGTACTTCTACCGGTAAAAAACTTTTAACATATTTGAATTTGAATAAATAAAGTTTTGGTTTCAGCCGTTGCTGAAAAAACGAGGAATTCTTCGTAGAAATGGATATAAGTTAACCAATCATATTATCACTTTTCTTGAATTTTTAAAAATTTCTTAACGTTTATTTAGTTCTTCAAAATGTAGCAACACGATTCCGCTGCAAGGCAATTGTTGATGGTTAAAAGATTGCAAAAGATTTGACCCTGATGATGAACGATGACGTTCGAAAGTACTTGGTTAACTTATGGACAATATGTATATAAATATAATTTTGAAATAAAACGTCTCATTAGAAAATATGAGAAAATACAAACGAAAATCAGCAAGACTATGTTGTCTTTCACATTTAATACATTTTAATACAAGGTGTTTAAAAGAAAGGATGCTGCCTAAATACACGTGTATATATATATATATATATATATATATGTATATATATAACGTAATCAAATGCATACAAATTATAAAAAAGATGTTAATATACTAAGAAAATTAGTAAATGCTAATATATCTACAACAGATCCTACAAAAAATTAAAATGATCTTATACTACTCTATATCTAGTATATCCAACTCAATTATTCGCAATGATTCCCCCCCCCCCACACACACACACCGGTTAGCGATTTGCAAAAAAACAATATAGTTTACAAAGTTAACTGCCCTTTGGGAGATTGTATCTCCAACGGATTAAATAATATTTATGTTGATCATACCACAAACTCGCTGATGTGCAAGGGTGTACATAACAGTAAAAAGATTAGATAGAAGAGAGTGAAGAGAAAGACGAACCGGTTAGAAAGGCGCAAGGGAAGGATGGGAATACAGGTGTGATGACAGTTGCAAAGGTGGAGAGAAAGGAAAGGATATACAGGGTAGTGAAGAAAGAAATTGAGTCAAGTGGTTAAGAGATAAGTATTGACATTGCATTTAAATTCCTGGAGATTGTAGCTGTCAGGAAAGCAAGAATATGAAAGCGAGTTCAACAGGCAGCAAGTGCGAGAAAAGAAGCTGAAGGAGTAAAATTGTCGTCTGCATTTGTTTGATCTAACTGTGAATGGGTGAGACCCAGTTGCCAGTCTGATTGCACGAGTAAACACCTGTTGAAGAGGCACCAGTGACTTAAGTTCTTTGGAGCAGAAGCCATTAAAGTATTTATAGAACAAAGGGAAGCTTCATCTCGTCGGTGGGGAAATGGCTGGTGTCGCGTTGCCGAGTCGGTACCTATCACATTACTAATTCTCCTTTGGAGCCTGTCAAGAACACTGAGATAAGCAGCAGGGGCGCCTGGCCATATATGGCAGCAGTACTCCATGCACGGACGAATTGTTGATTTGCATATATGCCGGATGGATTCAGGCGGGAAAACATCCTGGCCCGACACAGTGACCCAACTTTCCTAGCAGTGGATTTAGCTATTGACTCAATGTAGTCGTTCCATTTGAGATCAGAAGAGTGGGTAAGGCTGAGGAGGCGCAGTGTATTGCTTTCAGGGAGGCTCGCTTAGTCGATGCTTATAGGAGACAGGAGAGGTTGTTTGTGATGATTGACAGACAGCAGCTTGGTCTTAGAGGCATTGAAATTTACAAGCCACTTCTTACCCCAATTCACCACAGAATGTAGATCCCACTCAAGATCAGCAGCGAGATTATGTTTGTCCGCCACGCTAGATTTCTTACTGATGCGGGAGTAAATTGTGGTGTCATCTGCGTAGATGCCTACTTGGCACTTGATCTCGTCTTTTCTTACCATTTAGATCTTATCTAAAACTTATCCTCTTGTTTTTTCTAATGGCGATCAAAGATGACATGTCAATATATCGCATGTACAACATCTCCAAACAAGAACTCGTAATAAAGTAAACAATGCAAGAATTCCACGCATATTTATGCTTGGCAATTAAAGACGGTCTCAGTGCAATCCACCAAGCAGTAACATTATTCTAACAATACATTTCTTACGCACTTTTTAAAGTGGAAAGTTGTCGCTTGAATTTTATTGCAAATAATCAATAACAATTGAGAGCATATTCAATGTACATCGGCCTTATGGATGACCTAGCGAGATATAAAAATGAAGAACCTGGAGTCCCTGTAATTTTGTCTTCAACCTTCACTGGAACCCCAAGAAATAGGCAACAATCATATCAAGATGCAATGGCGATAGTATGCAAGTACGTAAAGCCTGACCTATTTAGTACTTACTAGCAGTATAGCTCGGCGTTGCCCGGATGTAATGAAAGCTTTAAAACTAATCCATGATCCTGGAGCTCAGACTCTTTGAACGTTGGCACGAAAGACTAAAAACCAATAGTTGTTTCCAGTTAAAGCGAAACCGTAGACTGAAAGAAAAATGAATGGATGTAAGTCAAATTTTGAAATTTGGTGAGAATCGGATAAAATTGTGGATTTGTATACAGGACATACAGACAGATAAACTGACACACACACAAATATCTTGCCTTTTATATATATATATTATCGATTTTATGCACTATTGTAAGAACTGCAACCTTGAAACTTCTGAATATCGTTTCTTATGTTTTTCTCTATGAATGTATCAAATTTGATTAAAATGGGACCACTCCTTCTATAACCTGATTTTTTCGATAATCGATTTTCGATATTTATCGGGGGGTACCTCGACACAAAATCTAGCTAAGAACACTTGCAGACGCTTATAGTACAACTGTGTAAATTTTCAAGAAAATCGGTTTAGCCGTTTCGCAGACACGCATATACACACAGAGACAAAGTTCCATTTATAAAATAAGTTTAGATACTTGCAATCCCAAATGTCGATAAGTTACAGAAAAGAAGATATTGTAGATGTAGGGAGATAGTTACTGTTTATTAAATTGGCCTTGAATCAAACATGTTGTTGATTTCGGGTAGGAAACCACACAAAATGATAAATAACAAAAACAGAGATGAAGATAGAAAATGTAAGTTATATTGAAGAATATATGCAAACTGGAACACGGGTTAGTTAATTCAGGAATACTATCAGTAGAAATCAATATATACAATCTTGCAGTGAAATAGTATGTCCGGGTAATGGGTCTATATCCAAACAATTCCAATTAACTCTGCACCAACTTACTAACCCAAAAACAACCCTTTACAAATCTACAACTCTACAACTACTACTTTGCAACTACTTCGTTTTCTCTATAGACAGAATAATATGTACAGGCAAGAGGCGATCCCCAACAAAACATAACCAAATGTCCTACAACTTACAGGTTTTATCAGAATTATCAGAATGTTATCAGATGGTGTGGATTTGTGGAAAATTAAAAGTATACTTTTTGTATGGTTAAATAGAAATATAGAAATTTATTAATAGAAAAGAAAAACATGAATTGGTAAAAATTAATGTTCAATGAGAAACAGTATTAAGAAATTAAGGATATTAAGAGTTCGTAATAGTAACTTGTGTGGATTTAGGCAGGAACCTATGTGCGTATGTATATATGAGCGTTGTCGTTGGACAGGAGAGTCTTTGAAGTTATCACTCAGTTTTAAAGGGTTCCGTTCAGTTATCAAGGATAAGAAAAAGTAGACGGGTGAACGATGAAGAGGAAGGAGGTGAGAGAGAAAGAGAGAGGTAATATTAGCGATCGCTTGACGTTTGTTAAGGGACGTATTAATTAAGCTCGTTATCTCTCTGGCGACAGTAAAAATTACTCTGTCTTTTATTTCGTTTGTGGGGCTCGAAAAGGTCATTTGGGAATTCATTTCCGGGTGTTACTCTGGCCTTTCCATTGGACGACGAACAACGCTTAACACGCCAACAAGGCGGAGGAAGTATCATGGTTTCGGCTGGTTTTATTAGTAGTATCATGGAGAACCATCATATTTATGCAAGATAATGTTTTTTGCATTTAGCGCAGAAAACTACGGAGTACCTGCAGAAATTAGGCTTCTGTGGATCTCTGAAGATGAACTGAACGGTCGAATCTTCAGACATAGAAAAGTTGTGGAGCATTCTGAAGCGATGTATTTATGAGAATGGACGTCAATTTAGAAGCAAGGATGACTTATGGCAGAAAATAGTCAACGTATCACGTGAAATAACAGCAAAGAAGATTCAGAAATTGGCATGTTCGGTGGACCAGCGCCTTTTCCAAGTCATTAAAAAAAAAGATCACATAAATCCACTATTCATTTTTTTTTAACTTTGTTGCTTTTTTATTTCGGTTTGATTTCATCTAAATTACTGTATGTAGACATAAAATATGTAAATGAAGTAATTAAAGAGGTATTTTCTTTTTAAAAAAGGTTTTTAATTACTCCTTGCTAATAATTTGACAGATTAATAATTTAAGTAAATTAAGTAAATGACCAAAACTTCTGTTCTTTTTTCAAGAATCTTACGATTCTTACTGAGTAGATGTACATACATATTTTCATCATTCTGTAATAATTTCGTTAAATTGCAACCAGTACGTTTTGGATAGGATGGAAAAGTATCACTTCGATAATAATCTGAAACACGTATATATATATATATATATATATATATATATATATATATATATCAGTATGGAGTGTGGGTATTGAAGAATCCAAAGGAGTGTCCTGTACATACAGTGGTAGGATAACTCTCTAAGAGGGCTCTAAACATATGCATATAAAACATATAGAGAAAATATGAGAAATTATATATATTATTATTATTAGTATTATTCAGTTATTTGTCAGAATTAAATTAGACCAGTATACAGTTGTATTAAAAAGTGCTCAATGCATATATATTGTAGAGCTTTTAAATATTCTCGTTGGAAAGTAATTTGATTACGCAATATTGTTTTCAAATTTTCGGGATCCAGGTTTGCATGATCCTAAAATATATTTTGTAATGTATATACATCAGGACATTATTTCGGATCTTTCGTTTAGGAATTTTTTTCTGGAAATAATATTATGGCTAACTTTTCTTCTTGTCCATTTCTTCAGACATCAACGTTGTAAGGTTTGACGTTTTTAATATGCGCCATATTATATCAGGGTTTTTGTCGTTTTTTTCTTTCAATTTCCCCACGTGCTTAGCCAGTTTGGTACCATTTCTAAGGTTTTGTAGCCTGAATTTAGACCTTTGATTACATCAACGATATTTAAAAATAATTTCAGTAGATCCCAAGTATGTTTTTCTTAATCCATTTTTATCCTAATAATTCTTCATAGTAAATAACTTGTTTTACAAACTTCATCAGTTTGGCATTTATGTTTGTCTCTGCAATTATATATTTCAATAACTATATTATGCTTCACAGTATTTTTGAAATTTCCGGCGTTTTACATTTTATGTACTTATTTTAAAATTACAAGTACAGCTATAACCTTATTTTGTGCTTCTATTGAATAATTTATGATTCTTAGTTTTTAATGAAGTGTTTATTAATTAATTTGAAAAATACTTGCTCTATTTTAGATTTTACTTCTGAATTAAAAAGTGTGTTGAACCAATTAATCTTTCTTTTCCTAGAATTATTTTTTCGTTTGCTTGTTTATTTGAGGTTTATATTCTAATTTGTTTTATGCCCACTTTCATTTAAGGTCCTGTTATAATCTTTATTTTCTTTCATCGAAAATTGTTTTGTGAGATGAATTTTTTACATAACCTGTGTTCTAGTCCTTTATGCATGTATTTGATGATGTTAACACGATGGTAAGATTCAGTGTTCACATAACTCAAAAGTTGTATTTGGTTTCAGTGAAAAATTAAAAAAGAAAAACGACGCGTTTCACTCTCTGAGGTAGACTTTATCAAGTCAATATAGGATTTATTATACTCCACATGTATATATAAACATTGATATCAAGGTTTGCAAATTTGAGAAGGATCAGTCATAGCATTAGCAGGTTTCAAAATGAGTCTTAATTCAAAGTCTGCTAACAAAATAAAGTGAGCGAGTAATATTCAAATATTTTTAATGCATATTGTTTGGATTGTGACGATGTTGTTCTGGTATGAGATGGACGCTTGTGTTGTACATATTCAAAGGTTGAAGTGATAGATTTTTTAACATGTTTGTTGTTGTATATATTAGCTTGAGAAAAAAAGCAATTCTTTCAGGAAAGACGAGTTTGCGAAAATAACCTAGACGTAGATTGATATTTTGATAATATTCGATGGTGAAGCTCTCGAGGACTTTCGTTCTGAGTAAATTACTTTCTCTTTTGATAAGTGTGGTATTTTTAGATCAAAACTGTGATCGAATTTATTTTTGTGCATGGCCAGTGCATTTGTTAAATTGTTATCTGACTGAACGTTCTTAAATATAAAAGCATTGATAAACAAATGATATCTACGTATCTCTGTATATAAATACGAGCAGCATAATAAATCCTAGAATGCCTTCATAAAGTCTTTCAGAGAACGAAACGCGTCGACTGTATATAGTCATATATATATATATATATATATATATATATATATATATATATATTAGTCATCCACATACAAGCATGTTTCGCTGTATCACAGCTCATCAGTGTGGCTAGACATATCCACTTGCTTCTGGCCGGGATCGAAACTCGACCGATTTGGTAGCAGTCAGAGTCGCTACTCCCTAAGCCATGGGAGCATGGAATAATAGAAGGGAAATTTTAATGTGTTATATAGAAGCAGTGTATACACACACCAGTCACCGAAAGAACTCAATTCATTTCTGAAGAGTCACGCATATAGCCGAAGTGGAATTTGTTTTTAAAATTTTCTTCTCCAGAGAGCTCAGACGTAATGAGAGCATTAAAGTTATAGAATCTTCGCGTTTCGGAGCTACGTGTGCCCCTCATCTGAAATAAGAAATATATATGGTGAAAACGATTTATTTTTGGTAATATGATATGTAAGTGAATGTGGGATGGGAGTTTAGTAAGATTTAGCCGGCAGTTTGTAGCCATAGAGATATAGCCTTGGGATTAGGAGAGTGGTGTGGAGTAGCTTAGTTTTGGACAGGTCACTTTTTAGTTTTGTCTGGGTAATTCTTATATTGGGATGTAAGATTTTTTAAGAAAGAGTAGTGCGGATGTGCGTTGTGGTGTAGTGGATATCGGCTCGGAACGAGAAACGGGTAGCCGAGTTCGAATTCCAGTTGAATTCATTGCATTCACTTACGCGCAAACACTCTTGGGAAAGGTATTTAAAAACCTAAAAACCGCTCTCCTCATAGACAAACTTCATAACTCCGAGAACGACCTGTTCGGGATCTTAAACAAAATCACCTTTTACAAGCACAAAAACAAATTCCTTAATCACTTGGACACACTAGTTAGTAATATCAACAAATCTAATAAGGTCTTTGTCAAATCGGACAAAACATCTAATTTCCACAAGATGGATTCCAAAGAATACAAAGACCTGATTAAGAAAAACTTAACTAAAAAATACAAGAAAATCAACACGGAACACCAAAACCACATAGATAGGATAAACCAAGCTGACAAGATAATTGCGGATAAGTTAAAAATAAGCGACAGAGTCCCCAAAATGACAACAAAGGCGGCATATGTGCTCTTAAAAGACCACAAATCGGAATTTTACCGTGAATTACCGTGAATTACCGACGAGAATAATAAACCCTACAAATCGGAAATCGGTAGGATTAGTAAAGTAATATTGGAAAGAACCAACCAGCAAATAAAAGAAAAAGTTCAACTAATGTAATGGAGGGGCACGATGGACGTAATTAAATGGTTTAAAAACCTTGGGGAGAAAAATAATGCCACCTTCTTACAGTTTGACATCGTGGATTTTTACCCATAGATTTCTAAGGAACTCTTCAATCTCGCCTTGGAATTCGCTGAATTCTACTCTGACATCACAAAGGATGAAATCAAGATAATCCTGAACTGTAGAAAATCAGTCCTCATCCACGACAACAAACTGTGAACTAAAAATTCAACGGACGATTTTGATCTATCTATGGGAGCCCTGGATTCTGCAGAATCTTCAGATCTGGTGGGATTATTCCTATTGTACAACCTCACTGCACATAAAGAAATCGACACGGACAATACAGGACTATATAGAGATGATGGACTCATGATAAGAGATAAATCTACTGGAGGTAAGGTCGATAGAACTAGAAAACTAATCCATAAAGTCTTTAAATTCTTTGGTCTTAAAGTAGTGATTAACCCCAATATCAAGCAAGTAGACTTCTTAGACATAACATTAGACTTAGTATCGAATACTTTCCAACCTTACATGAAAAACAATGCAAACCCAATATATATAAACCCCAACTCCAATCACTCACCATCTATTATCTAACACATCCCATCATCGATAGAACGCCGCATTAACACACACTCATCCAGTAAAGAAATATTTGATAAACACAAGGTAATTTACGATAAAATCCTTAAAGATAGCGGATATCAATCATCAAAAATTAGCTTTGTGAACAAATTCAGGAGTTCAAAAAGCAAAAATACAAACCGGAAAATCATATGGTATAACCCTCCTTTTAATTAATCAGTTTACTTCAAGCTGGGACATAAATTTCTTAAACTAATAGATAAGCATTTCCCAAAAATAACCCTCTAAGCAAAATCTTCAATAAAAATACAATTAAACTAAGCTATAGCTGCTCCAATAATCTAGAAAAAATAATTAAAGTACATAACAGCAAAATATTTAAAGCACACAACAAAAATAACTCCAACACCAAGACTAGTCAGCCCCATAATAACAACCTCTGTAACTGTAGAAACCCTAACCAATGTCCCATGATCAATAAATGTCTAATGAAATCTCTGATATATATGTGTTCGATTTCATCTATGGAGAATTCTAAGGATGAAAAAATGTATATAGGAAATACCACGAACGTATTTAAAAAGCGATTTTACAATCACCTCTCATCCTTCAATAACAAAGAAAAACAAAACATGACATCCCTCTCCAAATACTTATGGAAGTTAAAAGACGAAAATAAAACGCCTAAAGTTAAATGGAAAATCCTTAAACAAGCAAGAACAGCTAGATATATAAAGGAACCATGTTTCCTCTGCCTTCAAGAAAAAATCGAAATCCTTAAATATATGAACAGTAACAAGCTTTTAAATCAGAGGCATGAAACCACAGTAAACTGCAAGCACATTAGAGAGATAACACTACAATCAGGCTAAAAATACTACAATAGCCAGAACTAGGACCCCTTATATATATAAAAAAATATTCTGTAGAAATATCGAATTACTAAATTCCAAAGTAAGGTTTAATATTCATAATTAAATTTGATTTTTTCTCTAAATAAAATTAAGATTTCCTAAAAGAAATCGATTTACTAAATTACAAAATAATGTTTAATAGCCATAATTAGATTAATTATATATACCGTCCTTAATGCACATAAAACTTCAACTATTACCTTAAATACAAACACACCTATTATCCATTCACCTATTACCTTAATTAAAAACATTCAATCTTTCCTCCTACATAAAATTCTACTTATTACACACGTATTACCTGCATTTATCTAGTACCAAAATAACCCTAACATTAAAATTCACCCCTACATTAAATTTTACCACAAACGGTAATATAATTAAAATTTGAAATTTAATAGAAAAAATCGGTTTCCAAACTGTGATCTAATTAAGATTTAAAATTGAATTGAAAACTCGACTCCCTTAATCCAAAATAATGATTAAATATACAAATTTAGATTATTTACAAAATCCCTACTTATATGAAAAAAATATTCTGTACCGAATACACATCACACATCTAACCTGTTCCTCTAGGAAATCCCAGGGGATAAAATCTGGTAACAAGATATATATAAATAAAACTTACACTCTAGCTACTAATGGTAAATATGTCTAGAATTCAAAGACACTCATTAATCCAACATACTCACTACCCACATACAAAATTCTAAAGGTCAATCAGCTGTACTTGTTCCCCTACCACTAAAAAAACCCACACCCCAACCACATACACTAGTGACTAAATGTAAGAATCGACATTTAAAATTAAAAATGTAATAGAAAAAACGGTCTCCAATCTATGATCTAATTACTAATTAAAAATTAAAATTTAATAGAAAAAATATATTTTCTAAATCCAAAGTTAAGATTAACTACACTAATTTATATTAATTATAAAGACTCTGCTTAATCAAAGACTCATTAATCAACCACTTTAACTAAACCCTCTCCAAAATTCCAACGGTCAGAGACACACTCCCCTATCACTAACCCCCACCAACACCTCTAACTAAACTGACCAAATATAACAAAAGAGGCTTTCCATTACTTTACATACCGCCTGATAAGACATTGGAGATTCAATGTCGAAACAAACGTACCTTTGTCGTGGATATATATAGAATAATCATGTACAAGTTCTAAAATATAATTTATAATAAATATTCACAGCTCTATACATTATATATCGAGCACAGTTTTAAATTAATGTTTTGGACTTTGTGAGAATTCTTTCTTCGTTCTGTATTCACTCGGATATATATATATATATATATATATATATATATATATATATATATATTGTAACTAAGTTGTAGAACTCGTAGGTTTATTTACCTTTTTGTTCATGCATTTACTTTTATAAAGAGTGCTCAATACAAATGTAGAGCGTTATACTGCATTACAGTATTACAGTATACTGTATTACATTATATATATATATATATATATATATATATATGCTTACTGTCATATCACGTTGAATACACCAGTTCTCGCTCGATCACCGAAGTTAAACAACGTTGAGCCTGGTCAGTATTTAGATGGGTGAGCGCTTTGTAATATCAGGTGCTGTAAGCGTTTAGTGACGGATGTGTGTTGTGGTGCAGTGAATGCCGGCTCGGAGGGGGAAATCGGTGAGCTGAGTTTAAATTCCAGTCGCACACTTTGCATTCACTTACGCACTGGTACACTTGGTAAAGGTATTAATCCGTCCCTTCCCTCCAGTTATGGGTTAAATAACTGAGGTCTGTTATTCATGCGATATGTGGCAGACTTCTGCACAGATTGTTTGTTATCAGCAGTTTCAAAAAGTGTGGATGGTGCTACACAAACCTTCACCACTTTAAGCAATTCTTTGTGTGGTAGTCTAACTGAGTTAGACGCTCATACGTCGAAATCGACGGGAGTGTCCATAATATATATATATATATAATACAAAAATCTAGAATTGAGCTACCACCTACCGCGGTTTCACACGAACGGTTCTTCAGGGCGAGAGGCTCAATTCTAGATTTTTGTATTGTATTCTGCTCTACTTTCGTACTTTCGTATAGAGCACTTTGCTGTTAAGGTTTCATCTTGTTTTTTTTTCTTTCAAACGAACACTAGACGTTTGTTCTTGTGCGCTGTTTGTTTCTTTTTTTCTCCCCCTTTATTTAACCCACGAGGGGGTCCTCGCAGGGTTAGAAGAAGGTTTATATTACTGTTAGCATTATTTTCGGATATTTAGTTATTATTAGTGTTGATTTACTGTGATTAAGTTCTATATATATATATATATTCATCCGTAGATAGATCTGTTTGGCTGTATCACAACTCATCAGTAGGGTTAGATATCCGATTGCTTCTAGCCATGATTAAAACCCGATCGAATTGATATTGGTCGGCGATTCTACGTCTGAGCTATTAGCGTATTATATACAATGTAAACACACGCCAGTAGCTGAGAGTGTTCGAATTCATTACTGAATTTAAGGAGAGAGAGAGAAAGAGAGAGAGAGAGGAGGGGGAAGGACGAGAGAAAGGGAGTAGGCATAGGAATCAATACTGCACGGTGACTCAATTTTACGTTTCAATGTGGTCTTCAGATCGATACTATCTATATATAATGTAGACTTATATAGATTCTAGGGATATTGGAATTATTTCAAGTTTTCATTCTGGGTAAAATATTAAGAAAATCCGGCTTGATTTCTTTGTCCAGATTTTTCGGAGCACATCCAAAATAAAAGGAGTTTTTTTTTTCTCACCAGGGAGCATTGTCCGCAAGTGCGGAGCGAAAATCGTCAGAAACTTAATCTGTCAATTGCAAATGTCGAACAAGTGAATGGCGGCCGGCGATATTTTCCACAATTAGAAGAGTTCTTGTTTTTTTTTATAGTCGCTCAATGTTGTAAAAAATCGTATTAACATTCTTTTTAATTTCTTTTCTTTTCTTTCCTTTGAAGATCGTATAGCCACAATTATCTTTCTTTCTTAGTCCTCGTTCTCTTTTCCTTCATTTTGAAAAATCTTCTTTCACTTCGATCCCATTTTGTCCGTCGCTCTTCGATCTTCTGTCCTATCGATCACTTGCTTTCTTGGAATTATATCCCCACCCCCATTTATCACCGACGCCGACAAATCTCATTTCAAATCGTCTGTGCGCCAAATAACGATTCAATGATTACTTTACGACCATTGACTGTAGAAAAAGAACATTTTATCTTTTTTTCTTGTGTCAATAGAGACCCCAGTCTTACACAGCGAAGCTGAGATTAGAGGCTGTTTTAGTCGCAAAGTAAGAAGCTTCTTGTAATTAGTTGTTCGATGGCTAAATTCTTCAAGATTTACAGATGAAAGACGCGTACATTGATTGCTCGGCTTAAAACCGAGAATCTATTATTTGTCCGTTTCTCTTTTAGGATCTTACGAAAAGAAATTCAGTTATAGAAATCTTGACTTGTTCTTCTTATTTATGCAAAAGTCATTTTGTCACCAGATTCAGTGTGGTGAACAAGGTCCACACGCATACACATACACAGCCATGTGTAACACTATGCTAGCATGGCCGAAACGCAAGAAAGTATATTAGTTTGTGTATTAATTATTACAGATCTCCCTTTAACTCTCACCTCTCTCTCTTTCTTTCTCTCTCTCTCTCTCTCTCTGCCAGCCTTACTCTATGTGAAGGGATTATTGGAAAAGATAGAAAAGATTTGAGGTCACAGCCTCAGTGGTTTAACACTTCGCAGACATCTCTTCCGAGTAAAGCCTCATATTGAGGAGAACAAGACTAAGGACTGTTTACGCCATCCCATAAAAGAGAAACCGGCCACCTCCTTAAGCTAAGGCTGCAAGAACACCATAAAGCCGTAACACGAGGGGAAATAAAAAAAAATTAGGCGTAGCTAACCACATAGGAGGGAAAAGGACGATCACCGCGCACTGTGGGATGAAGTTCAAATAATAGACAGAGAACACTACTGGAAAATACGAAAACTTAAAGAATCAACGCATTTGCTAGGCCACAAAATTTTACTAAGGAGGACAAGCATAAAAATGAATACAATATGAGAACCAGTTATACGAATTGCTAGAGAAAAACAATTACTAACAACAAAATTGTAATATAAGCTCTGGTAAAAGAAAAATGGGCACTGTGAATTTAGTTTTATAAGTTCAAATAATTCATCAAAATACATGGCTTAGTCGATAAAAGTGTTGGTTGGATTCAGTGACTTGACCGGAAAGGTTGAAAAGAGTTGAGTTAAAGGGGGATAACTTATACGGAATAAGTTTCTTGCGAGTTCCACGACTATAAAATATCCGCGAGAACCCCCACTTATTGCATAGTTAAATATTTGAGCTTAACTTTAACATAATATTACAGTAATAATCATAAGTAGGAATGCAAGTCATTTATTTAAAGATGTATGAGGGTACAAATGGAAAAAATACAAATTAACAAGGCTCCCATTTCTGTGAAGCAGACGTTTAACACGTGACAGTGTTACCCCCTCCTGTATTCTCTCTTACTTTCTTAATAATCTTTCTTTTAATAAAACCAAACAGATATTGGTAGATCGTAACGCACGTGCAAGCTAACGAGGAAACATATATAATAATAATAATAATAATAATAATAATAATAATAAGAAGAAGAAGAAGAAGAAGAAGAAGAAAAATGTACAATGTTCAACAATATTTTAACATTTGTCTATATTTCTGAGATGAGGTGGTATTTACAGTATTTACATTATTCGGACTTTTGTCCTCATCTTTGTTGCCATTTGTACGACCTTTCGGCCGTTGAACTGAGCTATTTGTCTGTAAGGGCACATGACCCAATGGATACAGACGTTGGCTAGTTCCTGTGACTTGACCCAAAGAGTTGTGAGTTCAATACCAGGCAGTGGTGAACAAGTAACTTGCAGGGTTAGAGGAAGATAACTCATGACTTCTAATCGAGGCCTTTTGTTATTGTAATAAAGGGTTCAGTTCGAAAGTCCTAACACCTGAAAAAGGCCGGAGCGTACAATGGCCAAAACGTTATACAAATGGCAACAAAGATGAGGACAAATAATGTAAATACTGTAAATATAATACTGTAAATACTGTAAATATTTTGACAGTACGTCTACTTTCAATGCATTAAACAAGAATACACGCAATTATTACAGACAGACTCTGTCTCTATTGTATAGGTAGGTTTGTTTTCATTATACGTGTATACATTCTTGTTTTATGTATAACCTGATGAAGACAACTATCGAAACACTGTCTCTTTTCATCTCTTTTTCCTATACTGAAACTGTCATAAAATATTGGAAGAGATACGTCAATCATTTTGATTAATAATAATAATAATAATAATAATAATAATAATAATAAGAAGAAGAAGAAGAAGAAGAAGAAGAAGAAGAAGAAGAAGACGTAGAAATTATAAATAAAAACGTTTTTAAAAATATAAATTAAAAGAAAAAGACACCAATATTGATAAAATCGGCAAGAAAACGGAGAAGAGTGTTGAAATTTTCAGAAGACTTATTTTTATTCAATGCCAAGTGAAAGCTAAGGGGAATTGATATAATAATAATAATAATAATAATAATAATAATAATAATAATAATAATAATAATAATAATGTGAAATCGGTTGAAGGTCTTTTCGACTTGTTCAGAGATCTTGGGGATTGAACAGAGTTAATCAATTTGGCTTGGGCAAAAAAATCGATTGCATTGTCAAGTGATCATCATTAATCAAAGATGAAAGTCGATGAAAAGATGAATGCAATACAGAAAATTCAATAACGAAGACTTGTCGGGTAAATGGGGAGCAATTAAAATATTTCAGAACAAATTCAGAAAAGTCGGATTTAAACACCATTTTGTCAAATCAGACATGAGTTCTCTTCAAAAAGGCAGAATATAGACACAAAATGGCGATTATTTTGAATGACTGAACATCCGAGTTGTGTCAGGTAGAGCAAACATTTCACATCTCAAGGAAGAAGTATGCTTAATTCTACGACACTTCTCATAATAATTTTCCTCAGATTTCTAAATTTTCTAGTCGTTTGGTAAGATTGCGATCGTTCCAAGTGGTCTAATAACGATGGGAAATACTGGCGGATTCATACTCTTAAAATACTTCCGAAAAGATTCCGATATCCTGATGTTAATCTGATAATATTGCTTTCTTTGTTTGTTTGTTTGTTTGTATGTATGAACGTTTCTTTATTTCTGTTAACAACCAGAGTGTAGTATCTGTTTGAACACTGATCCCTTTTTATCTGGAATCACGCTTTAAAACCTTTCAAACCAAGAAAGTTATATAATAATGTAGGGAAGGAACTGGGAGAAACAAAGAGCAGAGGGAGATTGAGAAAAGAGAGTGAAGCAGGAAAAGAATGATTTAAGAAACTAAAAGAAAAATGAAAAGAAAAAAACATGTAGAAGGAGAAAATAGAGAGGGATATATATATATATATATATATATAATGTAAAAGGACAAAGAATAACATTTCAACGCTCAAAACATTAATTAAAAACGTCTTAAAATAAAGATAGAGCAATAAATATTTATTACTTAACATTTACGTTAGAACATGTAAATAACTACTACAAAATTGTACATTTTGTTTTGACATTAAAAAAAAACAATGTCTCATAAGATAGTAATAGTAATAAAGATTTTATTTAAGATTTATTTTATGAAGCATTAACTTCACTTTCTGTTTTTGGAAAATGTTTGTAAAAAGTAAAAGCTTTAAAAAAGAAAGAAGGAAAAACGAAAAAAGAAATCAAGAAAAGAAAGTCAAAAAGAAAAAATAAAGTAGAAGAGATACTATAGAGACAAAAAAGAGAGAGAGAAAAAGGCAAAAGAAGAAAAGTGTAAGAAAAATTTACGACAAGACAAAGGAAGTGGAAAATAAAGAAAAAACAAATGAGAAGATTTTAGGAAACGTTAAGTCAATGAAAAAGGATGTTAAAGACTAGAATTCAAATTTGAACGGAAATGAAAAGTAATAGGAAGTTACTATTTTTATTCTTATTTTTTTTAATTTTTCCTTCTTTATTAAACCTTTTATTTTATACGAATATTTTCCAAGAACGGAAAGTAAAGTTAATGCTTCATAAAATAAATTTTAAATAAAGCGTTTATTACCATCATTACTAACTACATAATGAAACATTGTTTTTTCAATGTCAAAACAAAATGCAAAATTTTGTAGTGTTTATTTACATATTCTAATATATATATATATATATATATATATATATATATATATATATATTTATTTATTTATTTATTTCCCACTCTATTTTCTTCTCCTACATGTTTTTTCTCATTTTTCTTTTAGTTTCTAAAATCATTCTTTTCCTGCTTCACTCTCTTTTCTCAATCTCCCTCTGTTATATATATATATATATATATATATATATATATATATATAGACAAGTTATTTGATGGTAAATCGTAAAAGGATTTTATGCATAAAAAATTTTCGTGTAAAATCCTTTGTACAATAAAGACGGAAGCTGATAATGGTTTGCCTGACATCGGCCTATATTTCTGATTTACCATGAAATAACGTACCTGCCTTAATTTTTCTTATATTTGCTCTATATGCATTTATATACATATATATTTAGAGGTCTCTTAGAGAGTTATCCTACCACTCTATGTACAGGATACTCCTTTGGATTCTTCTATAACCACACCGCATGCTTATATATATATATATATATATATATATATATATATATATATATAAAGAGAGAAGGAGAGAGAGATATATAGAAAGGGAGAGATGAGAAATGACTAATAAGAAAGTTTACTATATGGATATCAAATAATAATTCACGAAGGATTTTATGTCAGATAGGCATTGGAAGATGTAAGAATTGCTATTCAAATCATTTCCGAAGAAAATGTTGAAAATAATCTAAGTGAATAACAAGAGAAAACGTTTCCAATTTTCTCATATTTATTTCTATATAGGATGCGCGTTGTGGAGCAGTGGATATCGGCTCAAATCGGTAAGCTGAGTTCAAAGTCTAATTGAATTTGTTGCAGAAATACCTTCAGAAGAGATATTAATCCGTCTCTTATCCCTCCATCTATGTGTTAAATCGCAGGACATATTGGATTCTAAAGCCTTGGTTGGCAACCAGTCTACGTTAGACAACCTACTGTGGAAAATATTTTCTGCCCAGTCAGTCATGTCTCTGTCAAGACATGATTGCCCAAGCGTGTATCATGTATGGCATATAACTGACTGACTGAATATAATTGTTTTAAACATAATTAAAGTTTCTACTGGGCATAAAATTGGAGATCTGTTTTCTATTGTTATGAAGTTATAAACTGATACCCCTAGAATTATTACAAACTGATATAATCAGAAGCGAATACAATTAAAACTTCTGTTTAACTTAAAGTGGGGGGGGGTCTGTTTTCCATTGTTATGAAGTAATAAACTGATTCCCCCAGAATAAGCACATAATCGGAAACGAATAAAGTTGAAGTTTCTGTTAGACCTAAAGTGGGGGATCTGTTTTCTATTGTTATGAAGTAATAAATTGTTCCCCACTAATTCATACTTATTTAATATAAAAATATAATATGATCTCTTTCTTCTCCGTCCAGGGGTGGGTTGAATAACAGGACAGAGTGGGCTCTATAGCCTTGGTTGGCAACTATTCTACCGCAGAAAGTAATGACAACCTACTGCGAAAAAATCCTCATCTCGATTAGTCATGTTTCAAAAGAGACATGATCGCCCAAGCATGTATCACGTATGGCACCTAACTGACTGATTTCTATAATGAAAATAATCAATGTTTGTAAAACAATGAAAGCAAAGATTATGAACGATCAACGAAGCCTGGAAGAGATATGGATAAAATAAAGAGATTAAATGGTAACAGAAGATTAGAAACATGAGATAAAAGAGGATTCTTAATTGTCAAACAAGAGCCGCTAATTATTTTTTAGTATTATAAAGAAGTAAAAATATGAATTCACACTGACCAAATAAATTCGCTGAAATCCACATTGTCTTAGCAAAACTGTCACTTGAATAGTTTTAATTGTTTATTGATGTCTTTCTTAGTTTGTTCATCACTGGAGAAATGAAATGAAGACATGGTATGCTGATAATAGTCAGTAGATTACGTATTGCACGAATGATTTAATACTTCATACGAAATTATAGCACCTAAAAGCAAACAAACAGTGTCGGAAAGAAATTGCTTTGACGTTCTGAGGTCCATCCAATCATTCAATACAGACAGGAAGTAATTGTTGCTACCGGAAGAAAACTACAAAAAAAAAAAAAAAAAAAGAATGCAATAGAACAGAAAGACTGCGTACAAACTTAGATAAGTCTAGCACAAAACCAAATGTGATCTCTCAAACCAGGGAACATCAAATTTTGAATTAGTAACAGTTTCCGAGATGAAATTGTTAAAACATGCTTTAATTAGTATTTTAATACTTCTGCGATGAGGTAGAATTTACATTATTTACACTAACAATCGCCTTGAAGACGTTGGTTGGTTTCAGTGACTTAACCCAAAGTGTTGTGAGTTCAATACCTGGCTACATCAGTGGTGAAAAATTAACAAAAAGTTAAGTTAAAGGGAGGTAACTACATGGTATCCAGAAGTGGCATCGCACGCGGAACGAGAATGATATATCCCCATTGATAGAAATAAAAGGATTCGAAATTCCTAGTACCTGAAAAAAGCCCGAGTGTCCAACGGCCGAAATGTCGTAAACATTGAAAATAAAAATGAGGACAACGGTCCAAAAAGTGTAAATAATGCTTTATTTAGCTTATCTTGTAGTTATTCAAAGTTATGAATGGAACATTAACTACGGGTTGAACATAATGCAACAATATTGATCTGTTGAACTCACTTTTGAACTACTGTTCCACGGTGAACATAACTGTTTGAAAACGATTTTTCTATCTCTATCGATGTTTTATGTTGCTCCTGTTTTATTGCTTGGACTTCATTTTGTAACATTTGTTAATTAATATTCGGCAGTTAAACTTATCTCTGATCTTTGTAAATGTTCTTTCTTGCCTGTATTGTTGTGAACAAAGCTGGGACCATGAGAGAATGCCAGTTATGAAAACCAATCACCCAGCAGAATTCTTCATTTTAAGTGTAAAATTCATTTCCTGCTGTTGTTCATTATAAACTTTCAGCTTTGTCTCAGCTTGGCGCTCAGATCCATTGCATGTTATCCACTCTGCTGAACATTCTAAAGCAAATGACAGCCACGATTGGAAAGAAGTAAAGCAATCAACTCGTATACATTTTCCAACTCACAGCAAAAGGCATTTAGTGCGTCTTCTTCGTTTGTCATTCTCTTTTTCGCGTACATCGTTCGATATTAGAGACAATCGAACGTTTTTGTTATTTATTCAAGGACTTTCTAGTCTATTAAGCAGTCGTTGTCCAAGTTTGTCATTATAGATCGCCATCAAGCTTTTGAACCAATAGCCATGAATTCAATATTGCTATCTATCACTGTCGCAATGTCTTGTTTCAGATTATTATTGTTTGTCTATTCATGCCAGAAGTAATTGCTGAGGATCAAGTGATATCATGTTTCATGATTTCGGCATTCCTCAAGCAAGATCTTCGTATTAATCTATTTTAGTATTTCTGCGTTATTTTAATTATATAAATACGGCTATCAATCCATATGCAGTCATCAGATTCAAGGAATCTGAAAAGTCTTTGCGTATTTAGTAGTTATCGTTGGAAAAGAACAGTGGCAACAAGTTTTATTCCATTTCCAACAGTTTTCTGAAACTTCCTTGAAGATTCCTGTCTCTTGCACTTTTGGTAAGGTTCGAAATGCGCCAGTTTTTATCGGTAAGATCTTAACCTTCAGGCTTCTTACTTTCCTTGCAATGTTTGTTTATTTTCGATTTCTTTCATCTTCGTCTCATGGATTCTGAAACAGTCATGTCCACCATCTTATTCTTTATTTACAAATATCACATCCATTTTGTTTCGATAATGTCTTCGGCCTGGACCTTAGAGTATTTTAGCTTTTTTTTAAATCTCTTTACATAAAGAGAGACCAGGTAAAATCTAGTTTACCTAGATGTCCAGCACCTTCCTTAGTATTTTCGTTAGTTTTAACACTACTGTGATATTGATTCCGCTAATCACTTCAACTGTGTGCCCTGTCCCTTCAAGACGTAGGCGATCATGGCTTTCCACGTTTCCCTATCCCTGGTGGCTCTGAGCACGCCTTCTCCTGTTACACCGTGCAATCCTCGTTTCGTCATCTACCTGATTAGGTCCTTCAAATATGTTATCCGTTGCTTTCCCCTGTCTCTTTTACCCTCTATCTGGCCTGTTAGTATCAGGTTCTCCAAGCTCTCCTTCCTCGTTGCATGTCCCAGGAACTTCAGCTGTCTCTTCCTGATGCTCGGTATTAATTTCCGTTTTGTTTCCATCTTATGTATTTTCAGATTGACCTTATTTTTTATTGATTTTCTATTATTACATACCTGTCATCACTGATCTGTCTTTTTTTATAGCATCCAATTATATGTTACTCAGTTTATTTTTCATGCTATTCCGATTCGGTTACTTTTACTGATGGATAGGTTCCTTTCTTATTCAAAATACCAATTTTCCCAATCCTTCACCAAATGAATAATCAGGAATTATTCAAAGCGACTCAATAATGATAAGTACAAATGCATTGCATTTTCACAGACCTTTATGCGTTCAGATAATTATGACTCGTCAAAATCTTTTAACGTCAATCTGGAATAATTTGCAAAGAATATTTCTTCTGATTTCAATCGAGTGATTAAATTGAATACCAAAGTTCAAGAAATTTTTTCTCAAAAACGGATTTTTATTTATGCATATCACGTTGCTTTTTAGGAAGATTCCCAGAATTTGTCATATTTAACAGCGAATAAACCTTCTGCAAGGTCATACTCATTTCGCCCCCTTTGTGCCCCAATTTGACGACAAATATCTCCACACAATCTGCACTTATTATTTTGCTGTAACCAATTTTGGCACACATATAGTTCTACTTTTGAATAGAGATTTATCTCTTCAATTGTCATCTTGGCAACAATTTCGATATCATTTGTAATTTTATTTTTCTCTTGAAATGTTCAAGGCATTTTCTTTTTTAGTTCCTCATTGTTTCCCTGTCAGTGCCACGGTAAAATCTGGATGTCATAACGAACCTTTCATTCCCTTTCTTTGTTTGACCCTCTGTTCTATTGACAAGAGAGTCGACACTGTTTGAAAAGTTCTCTTCTTACCTCTTTTCTTTTCACATATCTATCGTCATTTCTTGGATGTAATACTTTATCTATTGTCAGCAATTTCCTTTTTCATTCAACCAACATTTTCCGGTATATTTTCGTCCCATTCAGTGAGGCTTGTGCAAAGCTGTCAAGGTATTTATTCTTTTTATATTCCTTGTTGTTGGGACCATTTTTTCGATACTCTTTTTGTTTTATGAGGTATTTTAAGACATTTATCCAGTGTCCTTCAATGAGAGTCAGGTGACTGACAATCTCTTTCTTATTCAACATCTTGATAATCTCATGGATGCAAATTTCAAATCATTCATTTATTTTGAGATTACGTTTGTACATCCATAACATTGTTCTCGAATCTATCATGCATTTCGATGCTTTAGCTAAAAATAATAACATTAATATACACCACAGGTTTAGACGTTTAATTACTAATTATTAACATCAAATACATCTAGGCGATTAAATGTTTCCTGCAGCTTTTTAAATTATTCAATTCATTACAAATTGTTGTGGGATCGCCCCTTTGTACATCCTAATGGACTCGCCTGAGTGTACATATGATCCTGCCTGTAGAGAGTTTAGTTGCAAGTCAGTTGTAAGTTGGAGAGTTGTTTAGTTGGAGTTGGATCTGGAATCACAGTTGTAGTTGAAGTTGCTCTGAGCTCCTCTCAGCTAGAATAAGTTACCCGGACCTACTATTTCACTTCAAGACTCGTATATATTTATTTCTACTAATAGTATTCCTAAATGGACTAACCCGCGTTCCAGTTTGTATATTACGTTCAATATAACCTACATTTTCTATCCCCATACCTGTTTGTTGTTATTTATTATTTTGTGCGGTTCCTCACCCGGAATCCACAACACAAATTTAAATAATCAAGCATCAAGTGGTATCATTTACATAAAAAAGAAACCAAGAAACAATCTAATTGAAAAAAATCTTTTTTCTCCACTACGATTCGAAATTGTCCTTTTACACTTAATTGTACTCCACGTTTTTATATTGAATCTACATATATATAAGGCAAGATATTTGCGTGTGTGTGTGTATGTGTGTGTGTGTGTGTGTGTGTGTGTGTGTCTGTGTCTGTGTCTGTGTGTGTGTGTGTGTGTGTTTTATACAAATCCACAATTTTTATCCGATTCTCACCAAACATTAATCAAATATTCTTGAGGCTTCCGGTCAAGTCATGGGCTACTTATTTTTCCTGATTTTCCCCTGATATCGGAAATCCATATCTCGATATACGATCAGGTCTGATCAAGATCAGGATCTCATCCTTTTTGTCGTAGTTCTTGCTGCAGAATTTGCTCTAACTTGGCAAGATTATAGTTTTTAGTCTCAAACCTTAGTTGATCTTTTCAGACGATTCATTTTTCCCGATATCGGAAATCGATACCCCGATATTCTCTCGAATCTGATCAAAAACCGATATGGTCCATTTTCTCCAATTTTACTCCCGATGGGTGCGATAAATTTTCATGTACTTAGGTTAGTTTATCCTTCGATGACTTATTTAACTCCGATATTGTATATCGATACTCCGATATCCTATCGGGTTTGATCAAAATCAGGTTTTCAGCCCTTTTATTTTGGTTTTTGCTTCGAGTTTGGCTCTAAATAGGTATAATTGTAGTTCTTAATCTCAGCCATGATACTATTTACTCAGAGGACTTATTTAACCTTCAAAATTCAGTTTGCGACGGAAAACTTATTTGAAATCGATAATGGAAATCAAAATTTGACTTACATCCATTCATTTTAGTAAGTTCTACGGCTTCGAGATCAACCTTTCAACAACCTACGTTTTTCGTGCCAACATCCAAAGAGTCTGAGCTCCAGGACCATGGATTAGTTTTAAAGCTTTCATTCTACTCGAGCAACGCCGGGCTATAATGCTACTTTGATATACATTTCCTCATCTGTCTTGAAAAGTTTAACAAATTTTATTATAGTAATATTCAAGTTAATGGACATTGCTTATATCCAGTGGAACAGACGCCTACATATGTCATCGGCTATTCAATGCATAAAAACTGCACATGCAACTAAACCAAATAGATTTTTGTTTATTATTCAATCCAGAACTGGTAATAATTAATTCTACATCAAATAAATTAATCAATTGAGGGAGGCACTGAATGATATTTTCTACATTTTTCCTTCAGTTACCTTTTCATATTTTGTAATTGCAGTGAATAGGTTTAATACAAGATTTAAGCATGTAATAGGTTTTATAGTTGCATCACACCTGAGTTTCGACTTTGACATGTGTACTTCAAGATCAGAGTTTGGATAGACTCTTGTCAACGGCAATTCTTCAATATGGAAGCGAGGCCACCGTGAAAAGGTTTAAACCAATCTATATGAATAATAATATTATTTTTTGTTGCTCCATCAGACTGAAAGGCTTTTAGGAAATGGTCTCGCTTTTTAATTTTGTGGGTTTCTTTTCAGACATATTGACTATTTTTCTGTTTATCGTTTATTTGCGATTTGACACCGAAACAGGTTTTCTGTCAATTTTTTCTTTTTTTTTTATTGTCACAATGCCAAATCATTTTGTTTTTGCGATTTGGAAATCGATTTCTGGTTGAAATATTTCACCTAATCTCTGTATAAACATTAATCTTTCGTCGTCACACACACAAAAAAAAAACAACTTTTTTTCCGTTTATTTCTTTTTACCTCGATCAATTTTCGTTCGTATTGGTATTTGTGCTTATAGTCATCAGTCTACCTGGTTTTATTATAATACACATTTGATTATTCGTCTTAAAACCAAGTTGTCTCATTTATCTCGCAAGACGTTGGCATTGAAATTTTACATCTACCCACCATGCATTTTCAATAGACTTAATATTAGAAAGCTATGATAATACATGTCAAAAATTATTTATTTGTGGATATAAATTTTCTGCCTAGGATTAGTGTAGTATATGGGTGTTCTACATAGAATCTAAGTTTAGTAGCTGTTCTTCTTCTTAGTCGTATTCTCATACTTTGGGGAAGACGCGACGCCATGTTCTTATCACGATAGCAACGTATCCAATCTCACCAAACGAGGAGAGTTGAAAAAGCCTGGACATGGTTTGAGGTCACATGAAACCGACTGTATGCCACATTGATGAGTAAATACCGTATATTTCCGCGTATAAGGCGACCTTTAGATAAATACGAGGTCAAAACTCTAGCAATTCTCCATGATTTTATCCTATACCTGTAGTATAGTACGAATGTTTATTGATTATATAAAATGATGTCATTAGAAATGTTGTTATTTACTGTATCCTTAGAAATTCAAGATAAACAAAATAACAAACCAACAATATTGGTTTTTCTTATACATGTCTCGTAAAAGAGAAACCATTGATTTGTTGACGTTTCATTACGTCATCTCTTGCGAATACTGATGTTTTTTCTTCTTCTTCTTTCACTTTTTTTCTTCTATCTAAACAGTTATAAACAACCTGATGTACTAACGGCCATTTACTTATACTTAATGAGAAATGAATATGTATTATCCTAAATTACTGCAGTCATTGACTGTGCCATGATGATCACGGAAGTTTAGAGAAAAATAAACGTTGCTGTAAACGCAATCAAAACTCGATGTTTACATTTTCTCAGCTGAAGTTTAATGGATATAAAGTGATTTCGTTTAAATGGAATTATTCTTTTATGAAGTTATGCCAGTAATATATGAGGTAGAAATGGTTTAATTATTGTTTATTATCAGTTTATTTGATAATATGATTATTTTCATATACATTATTGGTTATCGTATCGAGGCCTAGGTTGGCCTATTGACAATCATCACTCAGAATTTAAGGTTTCTTTTTTAGAAGTGTAGTATAAGATGACTCACAATTTTTAAGGGTGATTTTTCAAATTTAAATGTCATCTTATATGGGCAAATTTACGATAGTTAATAAATATCTGATCAGTGGGACTTATTCGAATCACACCGGCCCACTCGTGTATTTGTTTTGTAAGAAATATTTATCCAAACAAGTCTATGATGTGTAACCACTCAGCTATTTTACAATTATGTCCCTCGGTCCTGAAATCAACATGACAAGGGTGTAAACTTTGCTTTTGAAGCAGAATCACTCTGCAGTCTCTGGGTATGACGGTAAACTGCATCCGACAGCAAGGCCTCTGATTGGGAGCTTGTGAGCAGCGTGGAACAAGCTCTTAATTGCTGTTGTTCCCAGGTTCACACTGGCCCAGGGTGGTAGCACCTGTCAGGATCCCAGCTCTGGGAAATTAGTTAACTTCAAAAATGGGGTTAAAAAACTATGAAAGTATATAAAAAAAATTATAGTAAAAATCTGAGTAATACTTTTTGGAGAATAAAACATTACCAGCGATATATTCTTGAGGAAAATCTTACCATCAAAAAATATTTTCGGCAATACATTTTTGAAGGAAAAATATTATCAGCGATATATATTTTTTTAAATAGATAATACATACCAGCAATTGTTTGACTCTTGATAAAATCCTCTTTACAAAAATAAAATAATGAAACCTGATCTACAAACTGATTTCTTACAAAGAATACATATTCTATATATTCGAATCTATCCTAAAGATCTTGTCGGCATTAAATAACCCATTGAGGTGTTGATATACCTCAAAATTAAATAGACCCAAACATTGATCTACAAACTGATTTCTTACAAAGAATACATATTATATTCATACGAACCTATCCTCAAAATCTTGTCGGCATGAAATAACCCATTGAGGTGTTGATATGCCTCAAAATTAAATAGACCCAAACATTGATCTACAAACTGATTTCTTACAAAGAATACATATTTCTATTCATTCGAATCTATAGTAAAAATCATGCCGTCGTTAAATAACTCATTGAGTTTGATATGCCGTAAACGAAAACAAACAGACGAACGAAACACACTTCCGAACACCGAAACGAAACTTCGTTGCACGGCACTGCTTTCAAGATAACCCCCTGTCACTTTTTTTATTGGCTTAACAAGTTACATTTTCTCATTTTGACAGTCATCGTGTGATAGTAACGGCTTTCTTCGTGTCGACACAGCAAGGAACAGTCGCCTAGCGTAAGGAAAACTTCCGTTGGATATAATTGCCGTATTCGTCATCGGTGAGAGATAGGCGCCATTGATTTCATGTGAAGAAAGATGAAAGCGAAGAAGAATCATAGCTACAGAATACCATCCGAATTTCAAACATTAAAACCTTCTCATCATTTCACACATTCTCTATTGAATTTTTGACTCGGTGAAATTCCCTCGAAGGGATTTTTATTGTTATATGCATTTATCTCGAGGTTTCATTTTTCATTTGGTGATCATCATCAGGCATAAGTTTCATCAAAATCATTGACACTCTTCCCGTGTTCTTAGATCTCAGTGGCATATCAGTGCTTCTTTGAATCAGTCTTTCACTTGAGCTCCTACTTCCATAGCCTTGAGCAAGGTTTTTATACTTTCTTTTTTTTTTCTTTTTTTTTTTAATCATTTCACCCCGAGCAAGGCAGAAATGCCACTGATGTGCGGGGGGCTACATAACTGAAAAATATTAATTAGAAAAGAGTGAAGAGTACAAACTAGTTAGAAAGGAGCAATAGAAAGCTGAGAATTCAAGTGCGATGACAGATACATAGATGGAGAGAAATGGAAGGTATTACGGGGGTGGGGAGAGAGCTAGAGGCCAGTGGTTATTAGATGAGTATTGACTTTGCATTTAAATTTCTGGAGGTTGTAGCCGTCAGGAAAGCAAGAATATGGGAGCGAGTTCCAGAGGAGGGAAGTGCGAGAGAAGAAGCTGCAGGAGTAGAATTGTCGTCTGCATTTGGTTAACCTGAGTGTGAATGGGTGGGACCCAGTTGCTAGTCTGGTTGAGGAGGCACCAGTGACTTAAGTTCGTTTTACACATTCATCTTATCAATAAGTCATATATTACAGAATTCCCTTTCTTTCTTAACAGTAATAACCTATTTGAATTTCAGAGTTAAATCATTTCAGTCAGTTAAGTGCCATACGTGATACACGCTTTAGGAGATCATGTCTCGAAAGAGACATGACTGATTCGTCAGAAGATTATCCCGCAGTAGGTTGTCATTGCTTTCTGTGGTAGACTGGTTGCCAGCCAAGGCTATAGAACTGTTATTTGACTCATAGCTGAAGGGGGAAGAGATGATTTATATTATTAAGTAGCAATTACTGGGTATCAGTTTATTACTTCATAACAATAGAAAACCGATCCCCCAACTTATGACCAATAAAAGCCTTAATCATGTTTTCAACTATATTACTCAGCCAGTCAGTTGAATATCATAAGTGATACACACTTTAGACGATCATGTCTCGAAAGAGCCAGAAGATTATCTCGCAGTAGGTTGGCATTGCTTTCTGACGTCGACTGGTTGCCAGCCAAGGCTATAGAACCCAATCTGTCCTGTTATTTAACGGATAACTGGAGCGAAGAGACAGATTAATACCTTTCCCAAGGGCTTTTTTTTAATAATATCACCCCGAGCAAGGCGATAACGCCACTGATGTGCAGGGGGCTACGTAAGAGTGACAAGATTGGAAGCGTAAGTGAATGCAAGGAATTCAACTGGAATTCGAACTCGGCTCCCCGATTTGTCATTCCGAGTCGATATCCACTACACCCCAACGCACATCCTGAAAATTAGAAAATTCGTGTTAGCAGAGCGTAGTTTAAAAATCATTTACTGTTTTTATTTCCAAGGGAAATCTTGAATTCATATCTACCATTTGCTTACATTCCAAGTAGCCATCATTTAATTTCTCTACGAAGACCGCATCGTATATTTAACTTTATTTTCGAGAACCAAAAAAAAAAAAAAGAAGGAAATCTAACAATTACAAAGAAGCCCAGTCGAGCGGCACGTGACATGGTTTACACAGTCAATCTCCCATCCAGTTAGTTCTGCAATTTTCTAAATTTATTGCGTGTTTGTGTTATATTCCATTCAGACATCTCTACGTAGAAATTAAAAAGAAAAAAAAATCCGTCGAGAAAACAAATCCACATCAGCCCTTTGCCTATTTTGGTATAAAATTTGTTCACAATCTGTAGACAAACAATTTATTCAGAATGCAGATCGCAGATTATTCGGAGATCCTTTCCATATAGATGAAGCTTTCCAAGAATTTAAACAAATAACGAAACACAAGTATATGACTTTCTCCGCATTTCTGTTGATCGTGACTTTATTGTTATTGTTATTATTACTGTTGATATCACCGTCGTTCTAATAATATTAACAATAATAATAATAATAATAATAATAATAATAATAATAAAATAATAATAAAAAAAGAAAGAAGGAGGAGGAGAAGAGGGAAAGAGAAAGAAAAAAAAATACAACGAAAAACACTAAAAAACACTAAATAATAAAACACTAAAAAAACACTAAAAAAACACTAAAAAACACTAAAAAACACTAAATAATAAAAAAAAATAATAATAATAAAAGAAAGGAGGAGGAGGAGAAGAGGGAAAGAGAAAGAAAAAAAATACGACGAAAAACACTAAAAAACCGTTCGATCTACGATATTCTTTCTTAGAAAGAATATGTAATAATTTATTTATATTTGTTCGTTCATTTTATATATTTATTTATTTCTCGATAATCTTATTCTCGTTGGATTTAATGAAAGAATAACACAGAATACAATGGGCGAACAAATTATTATTTTTAAATGTTACGGTAGTAAACTCAAAGGTATGTCCACTTTTTCTTTCCTATTAAATTTTGAATTTTTTTTTTTTTTTTTGCAAGGACAAAGGTTAATAGTAGCAACAATTGTTTTTTTTAATTTTTATTTTAACAATACTCTCTAAGTGCAGTGATGTTTTTTTTTCCCGTTGAACGGCCGTTACGTCCAAGTTTGTTTGTTTTTTCAACCAGCGTCTCTCTCTTTGAATTTTTCTTTTTCTCAATATGAAATTCTGTTTTAATATAAACAAGATTTTTTCTTTAGATATTAGCGAATTTTTTTTTTTTTTTTTTTTTTTTTAATGAAATTCTGCTTTATTTTAATTTATCTGTTTGTTCTTTAAATGAACCTAAATAAAATCATCCGTATTATATTTCCTTTAGCTGTCGACATTTCGTAAAATTTTTTTTTTAAATTTTTAAATGAACCTAAATAAAATCATCCGTATTATATTTCCTTTAGCTGTCGATATTTCGTAAAAATTTTTTTTTTTTTAACTATTATAATTTTCTTAAAAACAAAACAAAACAAGAAAATAAATTAAATCCGATGAAAAACAATTTATATGGTATTATTTTATAGAAAGTCTACGTATTTATTGATATATTTATTTTTATTTATTTACTGATTTAATTTAATTTACTTTTTTAATTTATCTTATTCTGATAATCCTATTTTTGACCAACGACTTTATTGAAAAAATAAATGATAAAGTGGACGAACAAATTATTACATTTTTTTTTTTTTTCAACAAGCGTCTCTCTATTTGAATTTTTCCTTTTCTCAATATGAAATTCTGTTTTAATATAAACAGGATTTTTTTCTTTAGATATTATCGAATTTTTTTTTTTTTTTTTTTTTAACAAACTACTCTAGTAGTATTGATGTTTTGTTACGTTGAGCCGTCTTTCTCCTTGAATTCCAATCGCGTCTATGTCAGATGTTGCTTGGCAGCCCATTTAGGAGAAGGAAAACTCCGAACAACAATCCGCAACTCAAGGTGTTAATCGTGCCGAGGAGTGAATGGCTACTGCGTTATGAGGTCACAAACGATCCCCTACAGGCTTCGGGACCCTGTTTGTAAAAGACCGTTACCCAACGTGCCGGGCAACTTTGGGTGGACTTTTGGACCCGTGCGTCACTCGTGGGAAAAACATGAAAAATACAAATAGAAATAAAAAGTCCAGTATGGCTCTTCCAGTGGATAAACAGGGAGCCCGTCCTTCAGGAGGGAACCTACCTGAGGTCGAAAAATCTGCCATAGGAACAAACTCCTACACAAAGAATGAATCTTCAGGTCCCCACAACCAGGATAATCCTAATGATGGTCCTGAAAATTCACCAGCTAGATCTACAACCGTATATTTAAAGAAAGAAAAAATAAAATGGTCTCGTGAGGAGTACAAAGTCGTTATGACTGCATTTCATGAAGCGTTACTGAAACCTCAAAAAAACATGACTCGCCAAACATATGACATTTGGCGTGAAAAAGTTGGTCAAGCAAATAGAAAGTATATTGACGAAAATAAATTGGCCAATGTACGTAGGTACATTATTCGTAATAACCGACTAACAGAGGCTGAAATTCATGAAATTAAAAGAATTGTAACAAGAAGAGTCGAATCAACAAAATATGTAAAGGAACCGGAATCAGAAATAAAAAGTAATAACATCAAACAAGTCACAGGTCATAATGTAGAAACCGTGAAACACGCAAATCACTGCGAAGATAATGATGTAAGTTTAAAAGTGCTGGAAAGGTGTGATCTGAGTCTGTGTCAGTTAAAAGACAAAAATAAAACGAGTTCAGAACACATCGAAGATAATTATTTGACGGAAAATAAGAACAATATAAAGGAAGCCAAGATAGAAATAAAAAACCATCTAAGTCAAATACAAAATATTACAATGGAGGAACGTGAACAGCTCCCAAAATTCCAACCAACAAAACAAAACCTCCGAACTATTAAACTGTACAATGCAGCACTGAAATCAATACTGGATGAAGACCCTAATACAAATCTTAACGAAGTAATATATGCATCAGCAACAGCAGCAACAAAAAAATTAAATATCAAAATAAAAACAAGGCAGACTCGCAGACGTGAAGATCCACCTTGGAAAAGAAAAATAGAAAAAGAAATCGAACAGCTTAGAAGTGAACTGTCAGTACTGGATGAACTGAGTAGAGGAATAAATGTAAGAACTAGGAAAAGAAGAAGAGCCGAAAAAAAATATAACATCAGGAATGAAAATGACGTCTAATCAAATAAAGAAAAAATAAAGCAAAAAATCCAACTGAAGGCTCAAAGAATAAGACGCTATGAAAAAAGAGCAAGATTTTACAGACAAAATAAGATTTTTCAGACTGATACAAAGAGATTTTACAGGGAAATAGGTAAAAAAAGAATTGAAGTGACAGTAACCCCCAGAATGGAAGAAGTCACACAGTTCTAGGAAAAGATATGGGCTTGCCCTAAAGAACTTAGCAAGGAAGTACACTGGATTACGCAGGAGATAGAACGAATGAAAAATAAACCCGAACAGACATGGTCTGGAATTACAGAAGATGATGTTAAATTTGCACTAAAAAAAGCACACAATTGGAAGTTCCCAGGTATAGATAAAATTCCTAACATTTGGCTATATTATTTAAATGCAGCACATAAAAAACTAGCCAAAGAACTTCAAGAAATGGCTGACGATCCCACTAAAATTCCTGCATGGATGACCAAAGGAATTACATTTCTTCTACCCAAGAATGGTGACACAAACAACCCGAAAAACTACAGACCAATTACATGTCTTCCGACAACATATAAACTATTAACATCTATTTTAACAAAACAGACATATTTATTCTTAGAAAGAAATGACATGATACCGCTTGAACAAAAAGGGTGCAAACGTGGCTGTTATGGTTGTAAAGACCAATTGCTAATTAACAAAATGATCCTGGAAAACTGCTACAGTACAAAGAAAAATCTTAGTACTGCCTGGATAGACTACCGAAAGGCATTCGATAGTGTGCCACATGACTGGATTTTAAAGACTTTAAATATATACAAGATATCGCCCGTCATCATCAATTTCATCAAACAGTGCATGTCTATATGGAAAACAACCCTTTACCTCAATCATATAAATGGAACCTATAAGTCTGATGAAATAAACATCAAAAGAGGTATATTTCAAGGTGATTCTTTATCTCCCTTACTATTCTGCATATCATTAATAGCACTAACCAGTCAACTTAATAAGACAGAATGTGGTTATAAAATAGGCCAAAAGAAAATAAGCCATCTATTTTACATGGATGACTTAAAGTTATATGCTAAGAATGATAATGAGCTGGAAGGTCTTCTGCAAACTGTAAAATGCTTCAGCGAAGAAATTGGAATGAAATTTAATTTGAATAAATGTGCTAAAGCTACAGTTTTACGTGGATCAATACAAGAAACATCCTCAATTAGCCTAGACCCTGCTGTAACAATAAAAGAATTGAAACCAGAAGAAGCTTATAAATACCTCGGGGTAAATGAGAGCGAAAACATTCACCATAAAAAAATGAAAGAAATAGTGCGTAAAGAGTACTATAGAAGGCTACGAATGATATTAAAAACTGAATTAAATTCACAGAACAGAGTTATTGCCATTAATAGCCTTGCAATCCCAGTTGTCCAATATAGCTTTAACATCTTAAACTGGACTCTAAACGACATCAGGCGAATGGATGCTAAAACAAGAAAGCTTCTTTCTAAGCATAAGATGCATCATCCAAAGGCTGATGTAGACCGTCTATACATACCCCGTAAAGAAGGTGAAAGGGGTCTTATTCAGTTGGAATTGTCATACAAGACAACAACTATTGGCTTACTAACATACATAAAAACAACAAAGGACTGGATGATACAATTAGTAAGGCAACATGAAGAAAGAAAGAAAAAATATTCAATAATAAAAGAAGGCAGTAAATACAAACAAGATTTACAGTTAGTAGATTCTGTAGAAAAACAGAAGCCAAGAACCAACTATTGCGGCAAAGAATATGAAAATGAAAGCCAAAGATAAAGCTCTTGAAAAGATGAAACAGCGCTGGCAAGACAAACCTCTGCATGGCCAATATCCAGAACGTGCCAATAAATCTAATGTTGACAAAGTTAATACTCATCGATGGTTACGTGCATCTGGATTAAAGTCTGAAACTGAAGGCTTTATTCTTGCAGCACAAGACCAAAGTCTTTACACTAGAAACTTCCAGGCAAATATTATGCATAATAATATGGATCCAAAATGCAGGTTTTGTGATAAACACCAAGAAACAATAGACCACCTAATCTCAGGCTGTTCTGTGCTTGCCCCAAATGAATATAAAAATCGCCACGATAGAGTTGGGCAATATTTACATTGGGCAATGTGCAAACATTATGGAAAAGCTGTAAACAAACACTGGTATGAACATCACCCAGCACCGGTTACAGAAATAGAAAATGTAACCATTCTATGGGATTACACCATCTACACAGACAGAAAAATTGAAGCAAACAGGCCAGACATTATTGTTAAAAACCAGAAGGAGAAAACTTGTCTATTAATTGATATGGCTTGTCCAGCGGATTGTAACATAGCAATCAAGGAATTTGAAAAACTGTCAAAATATAAAGACCTGGAAATTGAAATAGAAAAAATGTGGAAATTGAAAACAAGAGTTGTGCCAGTGATAGTAGGTGCACTTGGAATGATAAAAAATGGAACAAAACAACACATTGAAAGAATCCCTGGAAACCCCAGCTTAAGAGATATACAAAAAATTGTCTTATTAAGTACAGCCCACACACTAAGGAAAACGTTATCTATGTAATGCTGGGGATGATAGGGAAGATAGAAAAACATGAAATGGAGCCATAACAACACGCCACTACCTGCCTTAGGTCTCCCCGCAGACTTGGTTGGTAGTGAGACCAAAGCAGAAATCGAAATATGATGAAAAATGACATAATAATAATGTCATTTTTCATCATATTTAATTTCTGTTATGGTCGCACTACCTACCAAGTCTGCGGGAAGACCTAAGGCAGGTCGTGGTGTGTCGTTATGGCTCATTTCATGTTTTTTCTATCTCCTCTAACATCCCTAGCGTTACATAGACAAAGTTCTCCTTAGTGTGTAGGCTGTATTTAACAAGACGATTTTTTGTATATCTCTTAAGCTGGGGTTTCCAGGGATTCTTCCAATGTGTTGTTTTGTTTTATTTTTTATCATTCCAAGTGCACCTACTATCACTGGTACGATCCTGGTTTTCAATTTCCACATTTTTTTCTATTTCAATTTTGAGGTCTTTATATTTTTGGCAGTTTTTCGAATTCCTTACTTGCTATGTTACAATCCGCTGGACAAGCCATATCAATTAATAGGCAAGTTTATTATTATTATTATTATTATTATTATTATTACTTTGTACTCGTTCAGTGTTCACACGACATGTTGGTTTCAATCGAAGATTGTTAATTCTATTGTTACTATTCTGGATGATTTTTATAACTTTGCTTTTGGAGTGCAGGGGATATCGGCTCGGAACGAGAAATCGGGGAGCCGCGTTCGAATTCCAGTTGAATTCCTTGCATTTACTTACGCACCTTGGGAAAGGTATTAATCCGTCTCTTCTCCCCAGTTATGGGTTAAATAACAGGACGGATTGGGTTCTACAGCTTTAGTTGGCAATCAGTCTACCTTAGAAAGTAATGGCAACCACTTGCTGGATAATTTTCTGCTCAGTCATGTCACGATCGTCCAATCGTGTATCACGTATGGCACTTAACTGACTGATTTCTGGATGGAATTTCATTCTTTCCAAGGTGTTTTAATTATTCTAATCTATTTGCGATATTTATTCCGAGTGCACTAAAAATGCTGGGTATTTATATTCAGACTATTGTCCTCATCGCTTTATCACCAAATTCCCAAACCAACGTTCAATACGGTTGGCCATTGTCCCATACGACAATTTGCTCTGTTGAACTTGCAGTTTTAAAAATAACGCGTTTGCCGATTAAACTTGCAGCTGCTGTTGTTTCCTGTCATGTCTCGATGGCTGCTGTTGATGCGACGATTGATGACTTGCGGTCGTTTCTCTTTCTTTCATTATTCATTTCGTATTCATTACAATGCGGTCTTCATAGCCTCCTATAGGGGCAGATTTTTCTTTCATTTTTTTTTTAACCTTTTCACATTCAAATAATTACTCTGGGATCGTCTGAAATATCTATACTACAAATTGCTTTTTGATCACAATGACTAGATTTCTTCTTCTTCTTCTTCTTCTTATTATTATTATTATTATTATTATTATTATTATGTCATTTTTCATCATATTTCGATTTCTGCTTTGGTCTCACTACCAACCAAGTCTGCGGGGAGACCTAAGGCAGGTAGTGGCGTGTTGTTATGGCTCCATTTCATGTTTTTCTATCTTCCCTATCATCTCCAGCATTACATAGATAACGTTTTCCTTAGTGTGTGGGCTGTACTTAATAAGACAAATTTTTGTATGTCTCTTAAGCTGGGGTTTCCAGGGATTCTTTCAATGTGTTGTTTTGTTCCATTTTTTATCATTCCAAGTGCACCTACTATCACTGGCACAACTCTTGTTTTCACTTTCCACATTTTTTCTATTTCAATTTCCAGGTCTTTATATTTATTATTATTATTATTATTATGTCATTTTTCATCATATTTCGATTTCTGCATTGGTCTCACTACCAACCAAGTCTGCGGGGAGACCTAAGGCAGGTAGTGGCGTGTTGTTATGACTCCATTTCATGTTTTTCTATCTTCCCTATCATCCCCAGCATTACATAGATAACGTTTTCCTTAGTGTGTGGGCTGTACTTAATAAGACAATTTTTATTATTATTATTATTATTATTTTTATTATTATTACTAGGCTAAAGTGACAAGCTTTACTGAGAACTAATTTACACCAAAAGTCACATAATTTCGGAAAGATCGCGAACGCCCAGAGCCCAGGGGTAGAGTCGCCGTCTGACGCCATTTCGGTCGGGTTTCAATCCCGGGTAAAAAGCACTCGGAGTCTAACCGTACTGATGAGCTGTGATACGGCGAAACAGATCTGTCTGCGGATGACAATGCGTTGTGGTACAGTGGATATCGGCTCGGAACGAGAAACCGGGGAGCCGTGTTCGAATTTCAGTTGAATCCATTGTATTCACTTACGCGCAAATACCCTTGGGAAAGGTATTAATCCGTTTCTTCCTTCCAGTTGTGGGTTAAATAGCAGGACAGACTGGGTTCTATAACCTGATCGGCAACCAGTCTACCGCAGAAAGCAATGGCAACCTACTGCCGGATAATCTTCTGCCCAGTTAGTCATGTCTCTTTCGAGACATGATCGCCCAAGCGTGTATCACGTATGGCACTTAACTGACTGACTTTATATATGCACCTACTACATTTGTTTCAATCTTCTCGAAATCTATTTCGACTTGCCACTTCTACCCCAATTCTATGAAGCGACTATCGAACTTATTTTTATATCCTGCCTGTCACTCTGATAAGAATTATCCTCATCAGAGTGACAGGCAGGATATAAAAAGATGTCAGATCTTCTTATTCAGCTAAAAATAGTGTCTTACTTAATCACGAAAAACTTATCTTCCATCACTGATTTTGCTTTACACCTCGCATGATACTGATTCAATTCACATTAAGTACCACACAGTCATAGCCTTGTGCCAGACTCGATTATGTTTGGACCAAGGGAAGTATCATCTTTCTAACTTATTATAAGTTCACGTATGAAACCTTCACTTGGTTAAGCTTAGATAGGTGTTGGAAAGAATGGAAACCAAAAGAAAATTAATACTGAGCATCAGGAAGAAACAACTGAAGTTCCTGGGACATGCAACGAGGAAGGAGGGCTTGGAGAACTTGATACTGACCGCCAGATTGAAGGAGAAAGAGACAGAGGAAGGCAGCGGATAACATATTTGCAGGGCCTGATCAGGTTAATGTCGGTACGGGGGTTGCGAGGTGTAACAGGAGAAAGCAACTAAAAGCTACCAGAGATAGGGAGACGTAGAAAACCATGATCGTCTACGTCCTGAAAGGACAGGGCACATAGAAGAAGAAGATATATGCCAACTGTTAATAAGAAATCATAATGTGGGTTTTAAATGGGGGCTCAATTCTATATTATAATCAATATATTAACATGATCCCTCATTTTGTGACCATGCTAGTTTCTATACATTTATAGATTTATGGGCTTGAGCTAGTGGATTACAGAACTAGAGCTGCGAGGTGTAACAGGAGAAAGCATACTAAGAGCCACTAGAGATAGGGAAACGTGGAAAACCATGATCGTCTACGTCCTGAAAGGACAGGGCACATAGAAGAGGAAGATCAATTATCGTTTTCAAACGCGTAGGGACCAAAACAAACGCGTCATGAAATCATTTTGTTTTATCACAAAATAATTGTTAAGTCAAACTAGAGCTCATCTACAGATGAAGCGTTTCTTCTCGTGTGTTGGCGCGAAAATTGTGATTTTATTTTTTTTCCGGAATTTTCTGTCGAGATGTAAATTGTTCCCGATTAAATTTTTCTCTCTCTTTTTTTGTTCAATACTTAATAGTGTAAGATGAATGATCGCGGTTTTTGTATTTCTGTCAGTCTAAAGAATTAATTTCCTGCGTCTTTCTACATAATCGGAACTCTATGAGATGCCAGAGAAAAAGAGGCTGCCAATGCTGCCAAAGATTACTCACTTTCAGATTCGCTTTGCAACGTTTAAATGAAGACATTTCTACAAGCTAAAATAAAGACTGAAGTATTTGGCTTCTTAAAATTCATGAGCACACATTCTTTCTTTGCCTTCCTCTAAATCAGTATATGCAATTACATACACATTAATTTCGTTTTTTGTCTTTTGGCTCAATTGATTTGTGATGAATGGAAGCACAATTTACTGAAGGGATTGATGGTTGCCAACAAAGTCTTTAAAATGCTATATTGACATCACAAAATATTCAGTTGGATTTGTAGGCCTGGAAATATGAACAGAGAATTGCAAACTTACTAACAATTACTTTCGCCAAAGAAATCAAAACATTCACGTGTTACACACACACACACACACACACACACACACACACACAGATAGATAGATAGATAGATAGATAGAGAGAGAGAGAGAGAGAGAGATAGAGTGAGAGAGAAAGAGAGAGAGATACAAATACATACGTACGTGTATATTTGCCGTTGGTATTTCCTTGTTAAGAAAATAATGGCTTATTTTATTATACCGATTATTGTCATATTATTTATTATACTTATTATTGTAGTATTGTTGATTATACCTACTATTGTAAAATAATTAATATACTTATTATTGTAGCATTATTTATCAGACTTATTAATGTAGTATTATTTATTATACCTACTATTGTAGTATTATTTGTTAAACATATTGTAGTATTATTTATTATACTTATTAATGTAGTATTATTTATTATACCTTTTATTGTAGTATTCTTTATTACACTTATTATTGTTGTATTATATATTATACCTATTGTTGTTGTATTATATATTATACCTATTGTTGTTGTATTATTTATTATAACTATTATTGTTGTATTATTTATTATACCTATTATTGTTGTATTATATATTATACCTATTGTTGTATTATTTATTATACCTATTATTGTTGTATTATTTATTATACCTATTATTGTTGTATTATTTATTATACCTATTATTGTTGTATTATATATTATACCTATTGTTGCTGTATTATTTATTATACCTATTATTGTTGTATTATTTATTATACCTATTATTGTTGTATTATATATTATACCTATTGTTGTTGTATTATTTATTATACCTATTATTGTTGTATTATTTATTATACCTATTATTGTTGTATTATTTATTATACCTATTATTGTTGTATTATATATTATACCTATTGTTGTTGTATTATTTATTATACCTATTATTGTTGTATTATTTATTATACCTATTGTTGTTGTATTATATATTATACCTATTGTTGTTGTATTATTTATTATACCTATTATTGTTGTATTATTTATTATATCTATTATTGTTGTATTATATATTATACCTATTGTTGTTGTATTATTTATTATACCTATTATTGTTGTATTATTTATTATACCTATTATTGTTGTATTATTTATTATACCTATTATTGTTGTATTATATATTATACCTATTGTTGTTGTATTATTTATTATACCTATTATTGTTGTATTATTTATTATACCTATTGTTGTTGTATTATATATTATACCTATTGTTGTTGTATTATTTATTATACCTATTATTGTTGTATTATATATTATACCTATTGTTGTTGTATTATTTATTATACCTATTATTGTTGTATTATTTATTATACCTATTATTGTTGTATTATATATTATACCTATTGTTGTTGTATTATTTATTATACCTATTATTGTTGTATTATTTATTATACCTATTATTGTTGTATTATATATTATACCTATTATTGTTGTATTATTTATTATACCTATTGTTGTAGTGATAATTATTAT